>CAJNIZ010000557.1:13310-31596 GCA_905231905.1 Symbiodinium pilosum | reverse complement strand
CCCAGTAGAAATTGTAATTTCAGCTAAGTTTTAGGATTCTAGGTAACAGAAATTGAAAATCATTTTCAGGAACCTTGTAGAAACGTTTCAGGCCTCCAAGCTCTCAGGACCTGAGACGACGACCGCCTCTGCCACGCCGCGCACAGCGGCGATGGAGGAGGCCAGGGCCTGCTCTCTGCAACAGGGTTTAGGGTTTAGGTCTGCAACAATCCTACGTGGGATTTAGGACCCCTAAGGGTTATATTGGGATAATGGAAAATAAAATGGAAACTACTATAGTATAATAGGGTATATATTGGGGCTGTACTACGTGGGATTTAGGACCCCTACTAAGGGTGAATGGAAAAGAAAATGGAAACTGTTGTTATAGATTTATATAGGGACTACATAGGGGTACAGGGTTTAGGGTCTAGGGTACGTAGGACCCGTACTACGGGTTAAGCTTTAGGTACCGGTACCTATAATAGCAGTATAAGGGAATCCCAAAGGCTTTAGTGTCTAAGATCCAACAATCCTACGTGGCACTTAGGACCCTAAGGGTTAACCTTTAGGTACCTATAATAGCAGTATAAGGGAATCCCCAAGGCTTTTAGTGTCTAAGGTCCAAGGGTTCATGTACCTTGACTACGTGGCGCTTTTGACCCCTACTACGGGTTAACCTTTAGGTACCTATAATTGGAGTATAAGGGAATCCCAAAGGCTTCGGTGTCTAAGGTCCAAGCCAGGTCCCAAAGAGACTTTAAGCAGCAATAAGTAAGGGGTTCGGGGTTCGGGTTTCAGGATTTAGGCTTTGAAGTTTGGGGTTTAGCATAGTAGTCGGGTTCAGGGGTTTACCCCATGATCATGGAGAATCAAATGGAAAATGAAATTGGAGACGGGGATACGTTGGGATTACATTAGGTAGAAATGGAATCTGTTACCCCAACCCAAGATTCGGACCGTGTTCTACTCACATGGTAATAATTACAGGGTCTATTTTTTTAGGGGGTGGGGTAACTGGAGCACCCTTATTAGCCTACGGTGGTCACCGTAGTAAAGTGTAAGTATAATAGCACTGGCAATAGTGCTTCTGAAGGAAGATATGAATATCATCTCCACTAGCGATAGGAAAGTTCATTTATTGTAATGGTAACAACATGTGATGCAGCTGACGACAAAACTGCAGAGTATTCTTCAGGGAAGTTCTAGAAGTTCCAGGGAAGTCCATCTGAGGCTGCTCGTGCCCTTGGCGAAATGCATGCTCTCCAAATCCCGGCTTTGACTTCGGTCGTTGACTCAGGGAATTTCGCATCTTGGCTCCTCTAATGCGACTCTTCTGGAAGTTGTGAGGGGAATGATTGCTGTAGGTCGCTTAATACGGTAGCCAGCACTTGTTGAACTTCTCAGGGTTGTGATGCAAGCGTGGGAATTAGCGGTCAACGTGGGCTCAGGGTTTGAGATGATCACACGCGGCTTGAAGGCTTAGGGTTTAGGGACTTCTCCTGTACATCCTTTCTTGATCTAGTTTGTCGATGTCCGTACCACACCCAGACTCTAAATGGTAGTTTCCCAATAAATTGGGGGACCCTAATATGGACCCCAATATACTACAATCCTTATTATGGGGACCCCTAAAATGGCACCCCTAATTTTGGGAAACCCCCAAATCAAAATCTCTAAGCAGCCTAGGCCTGATGCCCTCAACGCCCTCCACCTCATCAAGCCCACAAACCCTTCATCACAAACCCTATAAAACCACATCACCCCAATAAATCACATGAACCCTGTCAAATCAACCCTCCCCCCCCCGTAAAGCCATACTTAACATACATTCCTGAGAAAACCATATTAACTCCATAACCCGCATACACACCATAATCTCTGGCAATTTATGGTGTATTTGGGGTCATTCCCCCTTACAGTAACAGTTACCACAATGGGTATAGGAGTTTTAAGAACCCCCTTAATAAGGCCCCCTTTAAGGATGGTTACTGAGTGGGGGAATGACCCAAGGTTTATTAAAAAGCATATAAGCCAGACTTAAGCCTGTAACCTCCCCTCCCCCCTTTAACATGAGAACAACCAGATGAGCTCTGGTCTAATCTCCTAGTATCCCCCAAAATAACCCCTATGCCACTCCCCTATCTAATACCCGACATAATCCTCTTTGGGGAGTTTAGCCTATAGTTCATATAACCCCCGGCATAAACATGAAATTCAACCAGATAGAACTTAGGTTAGGCCCCCACCCACGTGCAGTAACCGTAAGAGATAATGGTAACTATCTGTGGGCCTTTAGATATTCCAATAACCCTAAACCCTAATAGACCCCCAGTTGGGGGCAAGCCTCGATGTCCACGAACTGACCACCTCGCTTAGCTAAAGTCCCCAGTCGGCCACAATAAACAAGACGACCATCCTTGGATTTCAAGTTCCGGATTTCTAGGGTTTTGGGTTTTCAGGGTGGGTTCTTAGACTTTCATGAATTGGGAATTACTTGGTAGGTTGCAAACGAAAGGTTGCCAGAATTTGAACCCAATATACTGTACTGATATAACCCTTGCTGCGGGGACTTTCAACACGTTGCACCGATTTTTGGACTCCCCCCCCCACCTTAGCATCTTTGGGTTATGGGTCAAGCATGGGGCTTTAATGGCAACTGCCAGGGCTCAGAGATCATACATGGGATATAAAAGAGTGTGTGGGATGTATAGGGTGCAGTGTTTAATGTACTCTGCCCCACGCGAACATGAAACTTTTATGTAAAGAGCTGTTCAAGACTGCTGTTGTCTCCTTAGGCATGAAATAAACCTATCGTAACTAATTCCTTTGGGTTGTACTATAACACAAAAAAGTGCAGTAGTCTTCATAGGGCATTTTTGGGGGGGCCCTAAACCCTAAAAGCCTAAACCCTAAACCCTAGCCAATGGTCGTTTTGGATGGTAGCCGCTGCAAGATGCCCTCACTGACTGCTATTGCCAGGGGGAATGCCACCATGAACCATGATGTCAGAGGGTATATTGTACTACAAAGTATATACATATGACTTGCAACAATCCACCTAAATAGACTGGTGAATATATGATCTTAGGCTTCTGCCCTATCTTGTACAGTAGACACAGAACTAACCAACTACTTTTCTGAAGGACCCGCCTTTACGATGCCTATTGTCTGGCTAGTTCTTGCGCAGAGAGCGGGGTTCTTGAATCAGAATCCGTGGTATGGGCCCGAAGGAGATAGCTTGGAGGTGAGTAGTTGGTCCTCAATGTTCACAAGATTCCCAGTGATTATTCAAGTTGGGTTTATGGGCTTGGGGATTCAGGGATTTTACTTCTGGTGTCGCATGAATCTAGTTTGAAGACGAATGCCCTCAGATTTTCCATGTGGCAATGCCACCAACGCCCCACACCCTACAACCTCAAATCTTGTTGGACGTAAGCTGTATACTTTACTTGGAGGGTCGGGGGGACTTAGTAAGTAGGTTAATGACCCCTATAAGCCATATGATCACCCAAATTATGCCCATTATTAACTACTTACTAAGTCCCCATGACCCTCCAAGTAGGGGTTGGGGGAGACTAGGGACCCAGCTCCTCGCATACAGTTGTGTGGAACCACGCGGTTTGTGGCGCTTTAGGGCTTGATGTAGCCAGCTGAACGATTGCCAATGTCACTCTGAAGTGCCTATACCATGAGCATTCCAGGAACCTTCCTGGAGTGTCTGGGGACTTAGTGAGTAAGTGAATAGTGGGGATAGTGGGAATATTTTTGGCTTACAGGGGTTATTGACCTACTTACTAAGCCCCCTTGACGGTCCAAGCAAAACCATAACACTAGTAACTATCCTTACAATTATAGGCCTCTGTACTAACCCAGCTTCCATTTCATGTTTTTTCTTTTTTCAGTTGAATCGCCGCGAGTATCCTATTGCAGGATTACAGCACTGGTAATCCTACACGAGACCCTAAGCCTTGTATAGCCCTGTATAGCTCTGGAATTAGGGTTTTAGGGCCTAGGGAGTAGAGCGTCCAAGCTGCTCCAACAGCACGCAACCGGTCGCGTGTTTTCAGGTAGCGTGAGCCCTCAATCCAGCAAACGCCTCAGTGCAGAGCGGATCCCAAAGGGTCGCACCAAATGAGACTCAGCTAGATTAGGGGACTGATAAGCCGAAAAGGGATATAATGTGGGGAGGGAGTAGCATGGGTATCTATCTATCTACCCTAAACCCTAAACTATATGTACATGCTCTTCCCAGGTTGGAGGAACTATGCGTACTTTCTCGTATTCAATTTCAGTATGGGGTTGCGGAAGTAGGTTTTCAGTTTCAGGGCTTAGGTTTCATGATTCAGTCTTGGATTCAGGGCTAAGGTATGGTTTCTGGTTTCAACACCCGAATCGTGTAGCAAACTAGCTTGTGGTCAGAACGGATAGGACAGCTTGGAAACGGTGCTGGTATCAGATATAGGGTTTGGGGTTTAGAGTTTTCAGTCCCCCTTAAGTAGATAGAATATGGGGTATATGGGGATCTGATTATAATATACCCAAAGCTATGTTCTATCTGCTTAAGGAGGAGTATGGGGTTTGGGGCTTAGGGCTTAGGGTTCGGGGTTCAGGGTGGTTTAGCGCTTTAGGCTTTAGGGTTCAGACTTAGCATGCGATCCCAAAGGCTGGATTCTGTGGGGTATGTGAAGCGGACCCTTGTCTTTTGAGCATGCCGGCGGCTCAGATCATCCATGCACAGACTACTCGAAAGAGTCAAGCACATCAGCCACGTTCCGAAAATTCTAACCCAACTCAGCTTGGATGCAGCAAGATTTAGGGACTTGTCGCAGGGCTTGTTTCGGTATGCATAGCATAAGAGCCCAAAACCTTTCAAACTAGCCCAAAAGGCCACTATTCTACATACTTATTTTGGGATTCAGCTAGGAGCTACACTGAGCACATATGAGCCAATGTCTAGACTCCTAGTATCCCCCTTATAACCCCTATAGTAGCCCCCTATATAATCCCCTATATAAGCCCCTTTAAGGAGTTTAGACCCTAAACCCTAAATCCTAAACCCTAAATCCCAAACTCTCAAAGCCTATATAACCCTATAAAGGATAGCCTATATAACCCCCTTTAAGGAGTTTAGACTATAGCTCATATAACCCCAGCTCCTGTCAGGACTCCCCATGAGCAGATACGTCGTCACCTGGCAAGCCTACCTGGTAGTTTCCCAGAATTAGGGGTTTAGGGTTTGGGGTTTAGGGTTTAGGGTTTAGGCTTTGGGGTTTGGGGTTTAGGGTTTGGGGTTTAGGGTTCAGGGTTTGGGGTTTAGGGTTTATCGTTTTGGGTCCCAATAATAAGGATTATAGTATCTTGGGGTCTATATTGGGCTCCCCCTATTTTGCTAAATTACCACGTGTTGCTTCAGTATTTGTAAAGAGCACACATAACCCAAGATCCAGGCAGGAAACATGACTGACCCAATTACACCTAAGATTGCTACGCATTGAGATGGAACAACAGAATCATGAATTCTGCTCTTTTGATAGACTTGGGGTTTGTGGAGGGTCTTCAGAATAAGATCTAGGGTTGCTCTATTAGGGTTTAGGGGTTTAGAGTTTGAAGTGCAGGCAAACGGCTGTCCGGATCATTGCTGTTGGCCACCCTGCCCAGTGAGGCTGGGTATTGGATTGGATATGTAAGGGGTGTTCCAAAATTAGGGGTATTGTTTTTGGATTCCGTATAATAAGGAATGGTCATATATTAGGGTCTATATTGGCCCTCGCTGTTTTGGGAAACTGCCACTTGAGGTTCAACAGTGCTCTGGCGCCAACTTGTCTGAGATAAGGATTTTGGGTTCTCTGGTGTCCATGGGGATGAGAAAGCCTGATTGTCGGATTCTGAGCTCATTAAGTAAGTCTGGGTCGGAGCTATTAAGCTTCATGGCCTGCCAAGGCTCCAAATTTGAAATAAGCAGCGTTTGGGCTAGCGTCAGAAACTAAGCGCCCCTCATGGCTTCTGAGCATCATACGACGCCCAGTTTCCCAACTCACCAGCGTGGGAGCAAAGGCTTGGAAAGCGGGGATACGTGACGATCCTAGGTGAAAGGAAAAGACAAAAGAGACAAGACCTTTCAGAATTCTCACCATTAAGCCATGTCCCATCTTCACAGTCCAGGTACCACCCACAAGCCCTATCCCTTTTATACTTCAACCTGTCACGGTTAGAGGCCCCTAGTCACAGAGATGTCTTACTCATAGAGGCCAACGACCCCCCATACATCCCTAGGGTCCTCCGTAGCCTCTACGCTAAGAACTCGTCACTCCATGTAGAACCCCGTAAGCCTGTAATCAAAGATGATTACTTGCTCGAATAGGCTTGAAGTACCCCATCAGAGCTTCATATCATCTATTTCCAATTCATATATCTATGCCCCTACACAGAAACACCAAAAAGCCTCCTATACCTAATATTTTCCCATTACATAGTTCCCCCTGGTCTACTCCTCTGTAGAGGCCCTTAAGCTTAAGCCAACTTCGAACACTGCTCAGCTGGGGCCTTCCATCCTCTCCCACATAGCCGGGGGACACGGTTGCACCTCGAATTTGAAGGTCAGTGAAATAATTACCAACAAGGTCAACCTCAGGTATCCGATACCATGTTTCTACAAGGAAGCGGTTTAGGGTTTAGGGTTTAAGGTTTAGGGTTTAGGACCCCTCCCCCTCACCCCCTCCCACCTTGACTCCACGGCCCTTCCCGCATTATACTGTCGGGGTTTATGAGCAAAAAATGTAAGGTTTACATGCACCCCCTGCCCCGCCTGGGCCTCCGTATGAGTGAGCATTGCTTTCTGTGCGTCCAACAGCTGAGGCGGGTGCGCAATAGCGTTTACGATTACTAATTAGGTCTACTTGAGATATCCTATAGCCAAAAGAATAGTTTTACAAGGAAGCTAGGACCATCTGAAATGCCCTCCTCCAACCCAATCACCTCCCTCTAACAGAATCCTACTATTCTGTGGTGACATCGGGATCTTATCTTGAGGGGGCACTTTCATGTTAGCTTTGGCTCTTCTAGGGGCATCTGCTTGGAGGTTCGTGGGTGGTCACGAATTGGGCTACAGGTCGGATAGGTCAAGCGTCAATTTCAAGCCAAGCTAGGTTACTCATGCACCTCCGACAGCTATGCATCAGCCTCCGGGAGAGAGTCTGCACCCAAATGCGTGTGGTGCGGGAGGCACGTGCTATTTGGATGTTCCAACTGTCATGTGCATTTATGAATCACTCAAATTTCTGGGTCGTTTTTCTGGGCTGCTGTTAAGGCACGTTTTTCAGTTACATTAAGGAACTCCCCATTATGTATTACATGCCCAGAATTTGGTAACTTAAAATAAGTTTCAGAACAGCAACCCGGTTTTGGGTGCCCCTGCTCACTAACCCAGACCCCAGAGTAATAAACTTCCTCCCCTTAATGGTGATTACAATAGGGATCCTAATATTAAGGCCCTTAAACGGAGGGGCTTACTAATCAGGCGTCTACATTCTTATAATCCTGAACCCTAAACCCTACTAATCAGGGGTCTACACTAGTACGGCAAAGAAGGGCATCTTCAGGTGGCGAGCTACCAGGTGGAGTAGCCTCACCTGGGTTGCTGTCAAGGAACTGAAGTAAAGCCACCATAATATGTGTATAGATACATAAGCACACACACACACACATATATATATATGTATATGTAGAGGCATATACATATATGTATATAAATAAATATATATATATATATATGGTAAATACCAGGGTCAACCCAGTCATAAACTTGGCAGGAGGCATGTGTTAGGAGACTTGGGGGTGTGCAAAGGCTATGTATGTAATGCCTACATGGGAGAAACCGGCCACTGGAAATTCACTGCGACGAATGGACGGTTCTGAGCTAGATCCCTGAGGCCCTCAACCTCCTAAATCCCAAGCCCTGTGCTCTACATACAGCCTCTGCCTGAAGTATTGAACTCTGCCTGCTCTACACCACAACCCCTGAACTCTCCACACAAGGTAAGATTCAGGGACTTCCGGCGAACTAGACCCTCTGAATCGCTGACTGTTGTATTCCCTATACAACATATTTTCCTATTCCCTACTAACCCCCAGTAAGATAAGGTAACTTTTAGAAGAATCAAAGGAGAGACAGGGGGGATCTAGAGAGGGGAGAACCTTGTAAAGGACATCCCTTATCTTACCCCTGGGCTAGCCTTGGGCCCTGCAACTTTATCTATGGGGTTTCAGGGTTCTATTAGAGTTAAGAGTAACAAACAATGAAGCCCGTTTTCAAACCTACCCCTGTAAAACCGGCCCGACTCCCGAACCTGCCAGTAGGAGTTCACCTTCCGCCCCGAGAGTTTTCAGCGACTGCGGCACGCCATCCGAGGCCCTTAGTCTCTCGCCCGCTGTAAATGGTAGTTAGACCCCCATATGCCATAGCCCTGATTATAGGCGCAGCCTCCGCAAGGGACTCCTAACTCCAGGCAGTCTAAATCGGGCTTAACTTGGGACTACCACCACCCATGACAGTCAAATAAGAGCGCTAATACTGAAAGCTTTACATATTATCCAAGCCTAAGGGTCCAAGGACCCAAAAAATAGGATTTTAGGACCCAAATACCATTAATAGTATAGTATTTGGGCCCTGAAGCCCTATTATTTGGGTCCTTGGATGCTTAGGGCAACTGTTGCTCAGTGCGGGCAGCATCCAAAGTTCAACTACAGGCCGGTTCTTTGGGTGCTGGGAGCCTGCTTTGGGGGATTAGGGTTTAGGGTTTAGAGTTTCTGTTATGACCTTTGAGCTCTTTGGAAACGTCTTCCAAACAGGGGGGGATCCACAAACGACAAACTCCAAAAGAATGCAAAACTTCTTGCGGGGGTTTCTGGAAACCTTTCTTGCACAAGCCCTAAACCTGAACCCCAAACCCTAAAGCAATGTACTAGGAAAAAGAGCCCTAGATTGAGAGCCTGCATTACCCGATTTCCAAGGCCCACGGATTTCCGGACTTCTTCGATTCGGTACCATATGCTAGTTGTTCAAAACATTTGTCCGCAACATGGAACTAAGGTAATTTAGACCAATGATTAATAAACCCCCTCCTTTTGAGGGCCTTAATATGAGCATCCCTATTATAATCCCCATTAAGGGGAGGGGGTTTATTAATCATAGGTCTACATTAGGTCATCGTTTTGGGTCTGGACCTCCCTTTAAGTGTATTCCCACTGGCCCCTCCTATCAGAGAACCTTTAGAACTACCCTCAAATACTCCTGCTGCAAGGGCCCAGGATTACGTCGGAGGATGACGGGACTATTTAGGTGCCAAACCCAAATTCTGGGTTTAGGGTTTAGGGTTAAGCCCAAAACCCCCACAAAACCCTCAGCACCTAAACCCTTAGCCCTAAACCGAGATACTTTACTGAACTCTAGACCCTAAGAGGTATCATTGATGCCGCACTGAGGCCTGAAACCTAAGCCCTTAAAATCCTAAGCCCCTAAATGCTGGCCCTCCTGAGCTCTGAAGCATGATTCAGTTTCTACATATGCTGTTTTCACAAGTATGACCACGAATATTTGTGGCTGTAATGCACCGGGGACCTAAAGGGTGATCATAATTTTGACAACCTATCCTAAATGCTGAACCCTAGACCGCATGTGAGCTGTAGTCTCAACTCCTAGTATACTCCAGAATAACCCCTATACTACTCCCCTATATAACACCCCTTTAAGAAGTCTAGACCCTAAACCCTGAACACTGAATATATTACCTCCTTCAGAGTACAGTTCATGTCAAGCCAGCTGCAAGAGAAGGATGGGAAGCGAGGGCACTGGTTGGAACACATGCTTCTCCTCCCGCGCTGAGACATCTTGGTTTTTGGGGATGGGGGGATGACTGGGGTCCTGCCAGCCACCCATTATCAGTGTATAATAGGGATCATATTAAGGGCTCTATATAGCTACACTACGAACATTATCCCAATGTTAATGAGTGGGGGCAGTATCCAAGGGATGACTATTTTGAGTAAAATACGGACTCGGCTATACTGGAGTTTAAGGTGTAGGGGGTGGAGGATTTGGGACCAATAGTCCTGAAGCCTGAAACCCTACAAGAAAAGAATATGCCGGAAAAACTATCTAGCACAAACACCCACCCTAAACCTAAGACCCTATATAAACCCATGTTATGATTTGCGGCATGCTTAAGGTCGCATGGCTCTATACCTATGGCTTACAATGGGTTTAGGGTTTAAGGTTGAGGGTATGGCTTGCAGAGGGGACGAGGATGCGTAATCCCCTCCCCCTTGTACTGAACAATTCCACCCCCGCTTCTCTAATATTTTTAGCGTGTCTCGAAACATATCAATGTCTAGTCCAGGGAAGACTTGATGTTTTGGGGTAGGGTGTGTTGGATGTTAGGGGTGGGTCGGTATTTTAGTTAGGATTCCCGGGTCACTAAAAGCTGCGCGCAGGAAGGCAATAAACCCATAGGTTCCTCAGGAGTGTGTCATGGGCTTTCTTGGTTGCCAGTTGCCTGCTGAAGCCATTTGCTTTGGCTGGGTGTGGGAGAAGTTTTTCGGATTCTGTTAGGTGTTGTCAGCTGCGGCTGCGGCCAGATGATCTCAAAGAGATGTTTTCGGTGCTCCAAAGAAGGATGCGCGAGGTGAGGGGGAGAGGTGGCCAGCCTAGTTTTCTGGATCAGCTGCGGATTCGGCGGAGGACGGATGTTTTTCAGAAAGCTGCTCCAAGACTCAAGCGCCATGCAAGGTTAAAAGCACAGCACATCTGCAAATAAATCTCTGGTTGCGAAAGTGTTTGAAGATGTTTGCAGAATTTTTTCAGATTCAAGAAGTATTCAAGAAAGTAGTATTAGAACTATGTCCGAAAGTATTTATTCCAATGAATCTAGCAGGCTAAAGTAAAGGAACTTTGAGCAGGCTTATTACGCGCCCTGTACTCTAAAAAGTACCTATATGGTAGTTTCCCAAAAGTAAGGAGGTTCGAAATACTATATTCCCTTTTATGGGGACCCCCCAAAAAGGTACCTCGAATTATGGGAGCCCCCATATGTAGGGCGGGAGTTCTCACATCTTCGTTGGAATCTTGCCTTGCCAGATACATTGCCCTGTGTGCCAAGTTTATCATGGGTTCTCCTATTAATCCCGTAAACACCCCCCATAAATCCTAAACCCTACATTCCCCCTTATTTCAAATGACTCAGGGATGATTCGGCTTAATTCAGGTTAACTACAAGTGAACCTAAGGGGGTAGTGTAGGGGAGGGGTAGTAGGGCAAATGCCGCCTTCGCGAAAACGATCAAGGAATGTTTGCACCGGTTTAAGGTTTAAGCTACAACAGGGATCCTTGTGTCCACTGTAAAGTGTCCCTTAACATGGCTAGTATTGACAGCGACCCATATGATATGAATATGCCCCTGTAATGCTTTTCAACAAGTGCCGGTCCTACGCTTGTTGTAGCAAGAATAATGATGGTAAGAATAATAGTAGTAGCAGTATGAACAACAAGAATAATGATAGCAATAGTATGAGTATACACCGACACTGTCACTTAATGTGTTTGCCGAACGGGCATCCTGAACTCCAATAAGCCCTTGGACTTGGGTTTTTTTTAGATGAGATCAGGTGTGAACCTTTATGAAAGCTCTGCTCAAGTCCTGCCCATCAGCGGGATCTGTGCAGGTCCTCAGCACTTCTTATAGACGATGGAACCAAGGAGTCAGGGATGAATGGCGCTGGAGGTTGAGGAGTCTGACGACAAGAGTGTTTTGGGACACTCAGGGCTTTGTGCTCTTGCCTATACTCTAAGGGATTTGGAACCCCAGTAGAAATTATAATTTCAGCTAAAAAATTGGATTCTAGGTAACAGAAATTGAAAATCATTTTCAGGAACCTTGCAGTACAGGGTTGAAGTGTTTGCCTGCTAATTGGAATGCCTGGGCCACAGGAAGTTGCACTTGTGCCGTGGGGTTCTACAGAAACAGATTGCCACCTTCCGACCCAACTCGCCAAATCAATGCTTACGTTTAGACTGCAGGCTAAAGAAATTTGAATGTCCAATCAAATATTTTCCACCCTTTCTGGACCCACAATTAATCGCTAAGGCCTAAGAATCTGTAAGTGGGCGTCCTGAAGTCTCATGAATGTAATGTTCTCGCCGCCATCAAAACTTCCGAATCATCCCTCTCAGCCTCACACCTCAGATTCAAGCTAGCTGGGGTAGATTCCCTAATCAAAGGAGGGAACCTCGGGGTAATGTAGGTGGGGTGAATTTGTGACATTTGGGGCCTTTGGGGATCTTCCTGACCAGCCCTCAGTCCTGTGTCCTGTGGCTTGCACACTTTTCAATTTTTTCCCAGATAGCAGGAAACCTTAAACTCGGAACCCTTTTTTTGCATCTGGGCTCGCACACAGCCACAAACTCCGAACCCCAAACCCTCAACCACAAGTGGGCTTACAGGCCTGGGAGTTTTAAAGCTTTGCAAACAAAATGACCCTTCCAAACCCTGAGTACTGACATCTAGCCGAAATCCATTAGAAACAGTGGCAAAGCTTAGAGCCAGCAAGGTTCGTGCAATCACTGGACAGGGCGAGCCAATATTCACCTTGCAACGTATCGAAACAATCAAAGGGCTAGGGTTCGAAGTGCCATATTGAGGAAGCCACATAAAAAAAGGTTCCAATCCTCAGGTGTCAGGGAGTGTTTACTTGGTACTGATCAGAATAACACTTGGGCATCTCGGCATCATTCCCACATTATGCTTCGAGCCCGCTGACATCTGGTTTTTCATGCTTTGCGTAGTCAAGATGGCACAGGATTTCCTTTTACTCCGAATTATTCCGGCCCAAACAAGCAGCAACATCACCGCAATCTTTATGCGTGAACACTGTTTTGGCGTTCTGATTACTTTTCGACTTGCCGCACGAAGCGCCAAATATCTTCGGGATGTCTATCTGGGCATGAAATGCAAAGTGCAGTCACCCTATACATCCACAAAAATTCGAATCTGAAGTACGGCAAGCATGTCAGATCGCAAAATGAGTCAGCTGGCTGCATGCAAGACAATTCTTTTGCAATTCGTGTCAAACTTGCCGCAAAAACCCGGAACAGAACGGGTTGCGGTGCCGAACCTGGCTTGCAGCCCCTCAGTATTCAGCACATGACTTGCTCTTCGACATCGGAAATCAATGATTTTTCTTACTTATTGGGAGCATAAAACGCAGAAATGAAAAACGCTTTCCGATATCCTTGGTTTGGGACTTTTGGCCCGGTAGTTAGTTCTTTGCACCATGGCAATCAAGACTCCTAACAAGGCCACTTGTTGGTGCTTTATGCAGGATGTACGTCAACTCCCGCAAAGAAAGATGCGAGTGTTTTTGGGGCATATCTGGACAGCGATTTTTTTGGAGCTCTATCAGATTGTGATGAAAATGGTCTTCACAAGTATATCACATAAGGGGATATCTGCTTTGAGACCTGCAATAATAACAGCATTTCTCTAAACACCAATCCCCAGAACGCAATGTTGTTTTGGAAATTCCCCCCACTACACTGTTTCCGAACATGAAAAGCCTTTACGCCTGAAGTCTGAATTTTGATTACGGACTTCATCACGAACCTTTACGGTGAACGGTCAAGGAATAAGGTTTAGAGGTTGACTCTGCGCAGCATTTTCGCGGTTCAAGGTTGTCGTTGGTTCGCATTTACGACCGGCCAGCCCAAAGGTGGCGTTGGCTCCATGCAGCGGTCAAATTTGTAAGACGCTTACGAACAGCATATTTCACCAAGGACTGTGTCCGTGAGGAGAGAAGTAAGTACCGCATATGCATAGACTCGCACTCGAGGTTGTACCAATATATTTTGCATGTGCGTGTATGTGAATACGCGCAGGCTTGGCACACAGCAGCTGGTCACGAGGCACAAGAATTTGTCGCCAAGTGCAAAAACATGTGCAAGCGTGATCCGTTGCCTGTTGCGGGCGTGAGCACTTGCAGAAAGCATCATTTCGTGTTCTGGATAAGTATTTCAGAAGGGGCCTGCGGGGCATTGTCGTAAATTTGCAAAGAGTATGAACGAAAGCTAGTTGTGCTTCGTCAGGCTCCAACATGAACCGTCAAGAGTCCTCCGAACAAGCAAGCAGACATGTTCCATCCCCAAACCTGCGCCCACGCAAACTGCTACCGATACGCCGCCTCAAATGCAATGCTGCAGGATGACACCTCAGGTTCCGTCTGGTGTTGGGCGGGCTTACGTGTGTCGGCCGGCTTAGAAAACACCATAAAAACTGCATCTGAAATCCAATAACTAGTCCCCTTCTAGCTTTGTACTTGAGTTCCCACTGCATCAATCTTTTGGTATCCAAAACGACGAGACCAGGATAATTCCTGGTAGTATTGCTTTGCCGAACTACGAGCAACTTTGTTCTACTCACTTATGCTTGGACAGTTTTGCCCTGGGCAGACAGCAGGTTCCATTTTCCAGCCTTACAAGGACAAAGCTAGAGAACGGTTGTTACGACAACGCTTTGGCAGAGCGAGTAAGACCTGAAACAACCGTGCAATTTCAGTAAAACGAACATCACAACAGCCATCACGCAACGACGATACCGACAACCCTTCACGAAGACCACCTTCGGCGAGGGACCCTTCGCCGCGCCTGCGGGAAAGGCCAACAGGCAGCACTCCATATACTAAATTTTCTTGAATTCCACACGCGGGCAGCAGTGTGAGGACAAATCTTCATCAGATCCCGGACATTCCGAACAAAATTCTCAGGACGTGCCACACGCCAGCGCTGCCACGCGCCGAAAGCAGCGAGAGGATCGCCGATCGTCACGATGCGCCGAAAATTCGTCGTTCGCGCTTAGAATTTCGAGGACGCTCCACGCGCCAGTGCTGCCACGCACCGAAAACAACTCAAAGGTCGTCTTTCGCGCCCAGAACTTCGCGGACGCTCCATGCGCCAGTGCTGCCACGTGCCGCAAACAACGAACGGGTCGTCATTTGCGCGGAGAATTTCGAGGACGCTCTTCGCGCCAGCCGAAAACACGGGCCGAAAACACTGGCCGAGAGGGTCATCATTCGCGCCGAGAAATCTAAGGACGTTCCATGCGCGAGCGACACGCTCAGGACGGGCCGCGAAGGCCGAGAGGGTCGCCATCCGCTCCGAGAATTTCGAGGACGCTCCAGGCGCCAGCGCGATTTTGAACAGGTGCGGTCCGTGTAAAGGAAGCCATCCGGACGACCTTCCATGAGACCAGTATACCATCCACCCATCCGATACCTCACGCCAGCTTATTCACCCATCCGATACCCCATGCCATCCTTTCTAAAGACTCACCCACGTGCTACCTCGTGCCATCCTTTTCATCCGATATCTCCTGCCATCCTTTCCATCAAGCCATCACAACAGCCATCCACGCATCAACGAGAGTTAACACAACGACGATAACGACAACCTTTTAACGAAGACCACCTCCGCTGAGAAACCCTTCGCCACGCTTCCGGGAAACATCTTAAACCCTAAACCCCCAAACGGGTTCCTAACCTGCCCAGAGTTGGTGCTCAACCCCAAGATGTGAGTTTTTCAACATGGGGTTACCCTTAGGGACCTGAAAATCATGGGCTTCCCTTTTAATTAATTAAGGCTTGTACCAGCGCAATGTTGAGAAAGTCCCATACCCCTCCAACATTCAATCGCTTCAATAGTTTCCAACTCTGTTCACCCCAAATGCAAGACACCTTGGCATGCGAGACCGCCCCGACAGGTACCAAGCGCAGATCTGCATGCATGGTATGAAAACCTCACGTCTGGCAATGTGCGTAGTTTTGCTTCGTGAAGAACAAAACTGTTACGCGATAAGCTATATGAACTCCGAGAAACCGCATGTGGTTTCAACTTGGATGATTGCTGCCCCGTGTACATCCATCAAAGCATAGCACATACTGCCGCGAACGCCCAAGGTTACTTTGGGTATACAATTGAGGGGGCCTCGAGAATGGTCCTCCGAGCCTGCTAAATTTTTCAATTGTTTGCAAGGTTTTTTGGGTGTTTACACTTGAACAAAACCTTTCTCAAGTTCTGAACGTGCTTTGCACGTGCTACAAGTTATTTCCATGCTTGTTCTGGAGCTTTTGGGACCATGCAGATCTCGACAGTCTTGAGATCTAGCAGGTTCAGGCTTACCTGCATGAACGACAGATCGGAGGAAGGGGTTTAGCGCGCCTTGCTTCTTCGTGAAAAGAATCGTGAACTCTGAACAGTGATCGTGGACATGCAAGAACTTGATGCGCAGCCTTGCCGGCAAGAGTCACCTGCACTCAATGGCCGTTGCATATGCCGGGCCATGCAAAGAAAATCCAACATGACATGGAAACGTGGTCTACATAGCGACCTTCTCGGGAATGTGCTGTGAGGGCCTGAATAACTAGAATGAGATAAGGGATGTTTTGCGACAAGTATAAAGGTTGGAAGCAGGGAGTATAGCTAACTATGCAGGCATGTACACTAGACAGGCATGCAGAAGGGCTTGTTGAGGGCAAGCTAACTGAGAAGCATGGTATTTCTGATAAGGTATTGTGTGGTCAAACTTGTCGCAGCTAGCAGATGCCCAGAAGTCGCAACACACCTTCACTAAGGCATATGAATATGCCTTGAATGGTACTCGGACGCCAAAATATTATTTAGGTTAAGTGTTCTTCATCACGTGGTGTTGGGCTCCCTGGGTACTAGGCGGGAGAAGGACGGTCATTCTGGAAAAGTCGCACATGGTCCAAAACCAAGCTTTCCTAAATCCTAAACCCTAAGCCCTAAAACCCCAAATCCTACACCCTAATTCCTAAAACCCTAAGCCCTGATGTGTCCAGTGTCCTACCGGAAAAATCATTTAGGTTCAGCAGGGTTGATATTGCTTCTATGAGGGTTTAGGGTCTCGCCAAACAGTTTCAAGGTTACAGTCCCCCTTGCCTGCGTCAGGCTTAGGGTTTAAGGGTTTAGGGTCCTCAATCTACGGGCTTTGCGGTGCATTTGCACGCTAGAAAAGCTCCTTCAGGTTCTCCCCTAAAGCCTACTTGGAGGGTCACAGGGACTTAGTAAGTAGGTTAAAGGTTTAGGGGTTACAATGTCTGGGGGGGGGTAATTTAATTAGTATTCTGTAATGCAGTACCTTGCTCTAGGATGAGGAAAGGTTAAGGGTTAGACTAACCCCCTTCAATCCACTTCGTAGAGCGGAGGGCATTTCAGGCCTAAACGAACCCTTGGGATCACTATGAGTATTTATGATTACAACGAGTATGAGTGACAGAACCTCAAAACTCATCCAGCACAAGCACTAAGCCCCACACAAAGTTGAGGACCACACATGAAGGGTTGAGCTAGTGGATAGCTATAAGGGGGGTTCCTAAGATTACCTTCAAATATTGTGGTTCGCCCACACATCATGCCAGATTTAGGGTTTAAAGGTTTGTAGGGCTTGGGGATTTTTAGGGTTATGGGTTGTTAGGGTTTGGGGTTTTTAGGGCTTGGTGATTTTCAGGGTTATGGGTTGTTAGGGTTTAGGGTTTTTAGGGTTTAGAGGTTTTAGGGTTTAGGTGTGTCTAAGGTTTATGGGCTTTTTGGGGTTTAGGGGCTTTTAGGGTTTAGGGGCTTTTAGGGTTTAGGGGCTTTAGGGTTTAGAGTTTTTTTAGGGTTTGACTTCATTTTAGGGCTTAGGGGTGTATAGGGCTCAGGGGTATTTAGGCGTTTCTAGAGGTTTTTGAAAGTCTTTTACATGTTTTTTAGTGATTGTAAGTGTTCTAGGGTTTGCGTAGGGTGTTTAAAGGTTTAGGGGTTGTTAGGATTTGGGAGCTTTAGGGTTTAGGTTCTTGGGTGTGTAAATGTTTTTATGGTTTAGACGTCTTTATGGTTTAAGTTGGTTTTAGGGTTTTGTCTTTTTAGGGTTTAGGGCTTTTAGGGTTTAGTGGCTTTTAGGGTTTAGGGTTCTTTTACAGGCGTTAAGTTTTTTTTGAGTTTAGGTGTCTTCAGGGTTTATGGTTTTGCAGGCTTAGTGTGTAGGGTTTAGGGTTTTGAGGGTTAAGGACGTATAGGGCACAGCGGCTTTAGGTGTTTTAGTTTTTTGCAAGTGTCTTTACATGTTTTGAATTGTTTTAGGGCTTACGTGCTTTTAGGGTTTAGGGTGTTTTAAACAGGGTTTACTACTTTTGAGTCTAAAATTAGAAATCCCGCGCAAAAAAAAGTACGTGAGGGTAAGTTTTCGCGCATCCATTTTGTAAA
>CAJNIZ010000557.1:0-13273 GCA_905231905.1 Symbiodinium pilosum | reverse complement strand
GGCAGGGCGCAGGGATTTGAGCTTTCTAACATAGTCTGTGGCCGTGGGCGCGGGCAAACCACAATTTTTGGCCGTAAAATTAGGGGTCCCTTTTGGAGGTCCCTGTAACACTATTCAAGTGTCTATGAAAACCACCATAAGTGGGCTGGGATCACATAATCCCTCAAGGCAAACCTACAGTAGGGCGCTCAAAACCTCACTTGTACAACCCCCGATATTTCTCCCCGAGGTTCCCCCTTGGTCTGCTAGTACCTAGTAGGTCCTAATTATCCCTAATGAAGGTCATCAGGGAGAAGCATGGGGGCGTAGGGCAGAGGGTGGCACCTGGAGGTTCATAGGGATTTAGTAAGTAGGTTACTATTATTTCATAAAGCTTCTAGGGCTATTACCGTGCCCCTCCAAGTAGTAGGCAAACAACCCGAAATCCTCAACCCCCTAACCGTAAACCTCTAAACCCTAATTCCCTGAACCCTAAACCGCTTGGCTGAACCCCTGACTGAAGGTTGAGGACTCACTGCGTGCTCGGCACTTGCGATCAGAAGGTCCACCACAAAGCATGCCTAGCAACATGTCACGGATCCACGTCTGCTGGTAGGCTCTCCCCACTATCAAGGCCTTCGTACCCTAACTGAATCCGATCAGGGCTCATTAAGGCCTCCCTGTGCTATGGTAGTAACGTTCCCAGCTTCGCTTTTCCTGGATCCTGTGGCAATTTATGGGCGTGTCTCTCATTTAGTGCGGAGTTTATATGGCGGCTCTCTGAAGGGGAGTGGTCGAGCGAATCCAGGTATCATATGTAACTCGTGTATGTACAGATTGGTGATTTGGGAATTATCTATGTGTATCTAGAGATCATGAGAGAGACCCTCCCCACTCTGCCGCTTGCGTCAATCAAGGCCTATCACGTTACAGCTGCCTGCCAGACAAAGTTTGTCACACTTCTGATTTGTTCCTGGACTCATGCGTGACAAGTGGAAGAACACAGCCCAGAAAACTGTTCAACCTTCATTAGCATACTTGAAGGTGCTGCACTACCATTGCCAGGATCTATGATGTTTCTAGCGGGTGACATGCGCACAGAGTACTTGGTGGTTTCATGCAGCTTCAACATTACGAGGGGCTTCTGGTAACCCCAACCACATCCCAGAAACCTATAGCCCTATAGTCCCCATTAAGTTGATAGAATGTGGGGTATATGGATTATTATACTATACCCAAAGCCATATTTTATCTACTTAAGGGGGACCATATGACTTTCAGATGACTGCAGTAGGGTCCCAGTCTTGGGGTTGGGGTTGCCAAGCCCTGGCAGAGCAGCTTTCAGAGTTTGGGAATTCGGAGTTTAGGGAGGTGGACGAATTACAAGACATGTAGCACCAATGGACGGCGTCACATGATCAATCTACATATGGATCTGTACTCGTTTCTTAAAGGAAGGTGCTTTTCACCCATGCAGAACTACCCTTTCCCCTAAGACGCAAGCCATCATAAACCCTGAACCTTGACCCCTCAGTCCCTTCACCCTGACTGATTGCTCTCCATGGGGGAAATTCTATACCACCTGAACTAAACCCCAAGCCCCAAACCTTAAACCCTAAACTCAAAGTCCTGGCAATAGCTTAGGAGCGAATAAAAGGATCCCTTTCCCCAATCTGTGCAGACAACCAGGACCTTGCGTCCTGCCCCAGCCCATCAACAGTTTTTACTAGAGGAAGAGTCCCCCTCAAGTAGATAGAATATGGCTTTGGCTTTATTCTACTAAGATCCTCACATACCCCATATTCTATCTACTTAAGGGGGACTATAATTCTAGCGGCTCTATATTTTCATAATACATTTTTTTCCCAACTGTCAATCAGTGGTGTCAGGACCCAACCAATACCCCAGAAAGTGCACATACAAGCAGTGTTGACGCAGCAAACCCTCAACCCCAAACCCTGAACCCTAAACCTTAAACCCTAAACCCTCATCAAACCCTGAACCCCTAAACCCAAGAACCCATCAACTATAGGGTTCTTCGGTAAGGGCTCCTAATGGCCATATCACATGTGAGCCATAATCTAAACTCGTAGCATGCCCCTCCGTAAGCCCAGTTATTCTCCCCTACATAATCCCATATATAACCCCCCTCTAAAGAATTTAGGCTATGGCTCACATGTAAAACGCAGATGGCCTTCATTAAGGTGAACCTGCCACGGAACTTTCTGCAAACATGGTTTTGGCGGTTCAAGTTTTTGGGGGTCAGATGGGGTTTCTTAGATTTAGGAGTACCATTCTTGCAGGGGTTATATAGGGGTTACGTAGCGAGATTAGGGGTGCCCTTAAGGGGTTATATAGGAGCTATTTTATATTGAGCAAACATCCGGACACCCAGGCAGCCTGCATATTACCTTCCACAAGCTACAAGGATTCCCATTCTAGGCCCTTGAATCCACCACAGTGACCCCTTCATACTGAAGTCCAACAAACCGCCCACCCCTGATATTAACGTTCCCAAGAAAAGCTTGCTCCTTGGGGGACATGTTCGTTGCTGTACCGAGACCCCTAGGAGGTTCTTTAAAATAGAGCCTATAATATGTACCTTACACTACTCTTGCAGGCTTTCTAGGAGACTCTTACTGGGGATCTACTTTCTGGACCCTTCCAGGGGTCAGGGTAGGTGGGGGGTAGGCCCGAAATCGTGCCCGAAACCCTTTTTCGCATCATACATCATGCCCTAAATCCCAAACCCTCAGAAGGGAATAGGAACCTTAAAGGATGGCCTTCGTCCACGCGCGACTGAGCTTGACCGGAAGGGCCTGTATCATAGGAATGGGGCTCAGGGTTTAGGATTTGGGATTTCGAGTTTATGGTTTAGGATTGAGGCTTGGGGCCCTGTATCATGGAAATAGGTACGAATTCAAGGATGCAGGTTTGGGGGTGGGGCTGAGGTTTAGGGTTGCTGGATTGGTGTAGGTTGAGGGTGATTCTCGCCCGCGACGGAGGCTACCTAAGGTCCCGCGAGAGTCCCTGCACCCCCGTGGGGCATGCCGGGATACCCAAGACCTTTGGAAGGGCACTAGGTCCCAGGCCATATAAGGGGATTACGGGCACTGGTGGACCTCGGAACGTCGGGGAACTTCAGCAATCGTAAACCACAGGGGCTTAAGTAGCTAGCATGTGATTTTGGGGTCCTTTATACATCTTTATACTATAAGTAATAATTTACGGGCCAGAGGAGGTAATCTTGATGCTTTTTTTCAGGCTTGTACAGGCTACTGAAGGGCTATGTAGGTTGCAGGTTCCAGGCAAACATGCTTTGGCGTGAGGGTTCGGGAGGTCCTAGAGCTTTCCTTGGTCATACGAGGTGCAGCCAATACTCCCAAGATAATTAATGGACATGGATTCCTTAATGCGGACAACACTAAAATGCAAGAGGGACCCCTGTGTCCACCATTAGTGGTCCCTTCGAAAATACTAAATAGTACAATCTGGTGAAAAGATACACAGCCTCTCGGTAGCACTCCCGTGCAAAGGAGCCGCCACATCTGCATCTGTTGAACCCTTCATGGCTCTGAACATCCCTACTAAACGTTCAGGGTTTAGGGTTTGGGGAAAATGAACTCAAAATGGCCGAGGTCTGAGTATGGACGTCCGCAGGCATATCTACAGCAGTCTGGGGCTTTGCGGAGATTCCAGGAGATCCCCGGGGTGCGGCGGTTGGGTGGCCTTTATGCGCCCCAAAGAAGAGGATCTAGATTTAGGTCTTACGTACCCCGTGTACAGCCAAGGATTCCGGCGATTCCGGTTTTTTTGGCACGCCTTATACTCTCCGCCATGGGGAAAAGGTTGAGGGTTGAGGAACTCATCATGCAGTTCCCTACTCTAACATGGAACTCCCATGTAGACCCCTTTAGCATTGCCCACCGTCTTTATACGCCCCCTTGTGGGCTTCCATGCTAGTTTGGGCGGCGCGGTGTAAAACCTCCGTAAGGAGGACCGACCCAAAAAAGAAATGGCTTTTGGAAAAGCAGGCTTTTGCCCACACACAGCAGATTCATAATTTAACATCTAGGCCGACATTTTGCGAAAGACTGGCGTGCTGCGGTATAGTAGCATCACAACTTTTTCTCTATGGAAAATACAACATCATCTAACCGTTGCCCTTCTTAGCTCAAACTTAATCGGGTAGCAGAAGCCTATATCAACATTTTCAGTAATCTGGAGCCCTCCCCTTGCAGACCAAATTCTGTAATGCTTTTGTAAAGAGCCCAACAAACGAGCACTAATTTGTTCTACACCTGAAATCCGTGAAGCCACCGGCAGCCCTGCAGCATTTCAAGTACCGTGACAAACAGAAATATTGCAGGGGTCTGGACAAGTAGAATAGGCTTCGGGGCCTCTACTGTTCCCATGGAACCTTACCCGAAACCCATAGTGAAATTCCTACTTGGAGGGTCAGGGGGACTTAGTAAGTAGGTTCTTACGGGGGATAATTGGAATTCTCTCATGGCTCAAAGGTTTATTCACCTACTTACTAAATCCCCCTGACCCTCCAAGTAGCCGATGTCATGCTTCAGCTGTATGAGGACTCTGTGGGGCAGGCAGCCTGGGAGTTCAAGCCCTCGAACAATAAACACATCGCACTTTCTGTAAATCCTGAGCCCTAAAGCCCCAATCTTAAACCCAAAACCCCACAGCCTAAAACCTAAACCCGAAACCCTAAGCCCCAAAGCCCTTATACCTCAAGCAGACATTGAAACCAAAAAGTGTACATTCCGCCCGTCCTCTCCCCAAGTGAGGATGACACGTAGGCAAGAAGGCGCCGATGCCGGCCCTTCGTTTGAGGCTTTGGGGATTTGAAGTGTAAGGGGTTTAGGGGATCTCGGGATGTATAAACCCTAAACAGTAAAGCGCGGGATTGCCGCGCCTAAGCCTTAAACCCGAAAGCCTCAACCTAAACTCTATACCATTGCAGAAGGCGCAGTCTGTTTATCCGAAGGTCTTGCTGCGGCGACAGAAGGGTGGTCAATCTGGCCCCACAATATGAAACGCCAATAGCAACCCTTGCCCCCTGCAGGTGGTTTAGGTTGGGTCCTGCTCCCACACAAAAATAGGCTGAAATGGAAGTCATATTCAGGGCTATGTATAAGTATATTACTGCTAATGGATGGGGGCAAAACCCAAGGCCTAGGTACCCCACTCCATAACAATTGGACAATAATCTTAATATGAATACATGAAACCCTTGATATAACTCCATTATAGGCTGTGGCTGGGTGGGGGCACTACCCAAGGTTTAGGGCTAGGGGAAAAAGCCTACAGCGTCCCAATGTGGATTGTATTGCTGTCCTGAAATGTAATTGGCTCCCGCCCTAGCTACTTCTCTTTCTCATCGCCTGCCTTATGTAGCAGGGGCTGGAGTTCGGGGCCTTTCCGAAGTTCAACTCCTTTCTTCTTTCCATTAACAAGTATTCCAATTTTCTGAAGGTATAAGCCGGACTAGAACTTGACAAGATGATGTGGGGAATGGAATCCGGTTGTAGTATACCGGAATAGAACAACATCATCCCCAACTTATACCCTGTAGAGCCTGGAAAGGGGCTCCGTACTATAGACTACCATCCCTTAACAGGGGCCTATTTCAGGTTCCACCACGTTTTGGGGGAGGGTAAGGTACATCGGATCATGCAGGATAGTTCATAGCAGCTGTAAGGACAGGTGCAAGCTGGACCCTGGCTGTCAAAATGCAAAGCCTCAAGCTAAAACCTTAAAG
Organism: Symbiodinium pilosum; assembly: GCA_905231905.1. Lineage (NCBI taxonomy): Eukaryota > Dinophyceae > Suessiales > Symbiodiniaceae > Symbiodinium > Symbiodinium pilosum. Next base: position 7,518 of record CAJNIZ010000557.1, on the reverse strand, counting down.
ACTAATACAAAAGCGTGAAAAACGGCGAATATGATTTTGAAGTCAGTCTATCTGAGGTACCCTATGCCCTATGCCCTATTGCTGCAATCCATGGCCTTTTAAGATGCTTTTTTGGGTGATCTCTTGACGTAGCAAGTCTACCCACCTGCTGTCCTGAAGAAGCCCTACAAGCCCCAGTAAGCCCTGGTACTTATGAATATATATATATATACACATAACACACACATATATATATATATATATACCCCAGAATCCCTACATAGCCTCTATATAGACCCTGCAGTTTCCATCTTCTTTTCCATTATCCATATATAACCCCTACATCACCCTAGGTCCCCCTAAGTAGCTTGATCCGAGCCTCCGAACCCAGTAGGCCTTTGTCTTGAGACATGATCTGTCAGCCTACTTCCGGCGAAGGCCTCCCCCAATGGGCTTCCCTCGGGACCCCGCGGATACGGGGGCTAGGAGCATTACAGAGGCCGGGCGGGAATTGTGGGATGATGATCTCCCAGAACATGGCCAAAGAATGAACAGGATAGTTTTCACACATCCCCTCGCAAGCCCCTGTGCATACCTCTGTAAAACAATCGAAAACCCTGCTTGAACAGAAACCCTAAATTCCAAATAGTAGTTTCCATTCCATTATCCCCTATATAACCCCAATATATACCCTAGACCCTAAACCCTAAATATGTAACCCCAATATATACCCTAGACCCTAAGCCCTATATACCCCAAACCCTAAACAGACATCAGCTCTACAGATGGTTGTAGACTCCTCAGTAGGGTTTTAGGGTTTAGGGTTTAGGTTGGGTACTGCTCCCACCCAGTAACAGTCGAAATTAGAGGTCCTATTAAGGGCTATATATACCCATATTATAATTATTATCCAACTGTTACTGCGGGGGGCAGTACCCAAGGTTTAGGGTTTATTGCTGTTTGAAAGTACCACCTCGAAGCCAACAGGGCAGAACCGCCTGAAAGACCCCGAACGGAGATCGAAGTCGCACCCATTGTGGCCCTTAATCTTACTATAAGGCTTAAGGGGGAGTGGGGCAGTGAATCTAGGAATGAATACAGGGGAGTACATGGGGGTTCCCCGAAATTAGGGGTACCTTTTTTGGGGGGTCCCCATAATAAACACTATAGTATACTAGGGTCTATATTGGGATCCCCCTATTTTGGGAAACTACAGTATAGGGATCATTGAAAGGATCCTTTCACTCTCTCTGCCCTAAGCACCAGCAAGTTGCGCGGCCTCCAGGATACGTTGCCCTGAGTAAGGAAGGTACCTGCTGGCGCAGGGTGGTAGGTTCTTTATGGGCAGGCATCAAAGAGGTGAGACAGCAAATAGGCATCAGCATGCCACCCGTGCTTCGGTGAAACCCATCAATCTCCCAAACTAGCTGCCCCAAAGAGTGCCCGTGACAGGACTGGAGCTTAAGGGAGGCTCCCTATAACCCTAATATAACCCTACTATAACCCTAATATAACCCCAATATAACCCGAATATAACCCTAATATAACCCGAATACTACCCCAATGATCCAGGGGCATGTTCTCCCTGTAATCATCCCCGTCTAGTGCCCATATTCACTTCTGCACTCCCCTTCAACACAAGTAAAGTAAAGCAGATTTTGTCCTTCACTCAGTTGAAGCTGCAAGATTTGAACCTCTTGTAGGTGCCGGAAAAATGCAATGTGGTTTTGGGGTATGTTCCACTGCGAGTGTATACAGAGTCTGTGGGAATACTGCTAATGGACGAAGTCTTGCACTACGTTATGCATCCAAGACCTTATTTGACCCTATAAGCTTCAGAATAGTCAGGAGGCTGGGGCCAAAGCAACCCCTTATGAAATACTACCAACAACTGTGGGACCAAGTACCTGGACCTAGGGGAGTTTCATATGGGAGTAGTGTAAATACATACAGGGGGTACATAACGGGTATATCGGGACTTATAAGGGGTATATAGGGCCTATGTAGATGTAAGGTCCCTACACGAACGCTCCCCTCCCGTAACTGCCTGAAACCTTTAACTACTGGGTCGCTGCTAAGGAACTTCAAACAAAATACTATAGCAAGGAAACGCTATTATCTACTATATACCCATATTTTAGGTGGACCCCCCCCACCAAGTAATAGTGACTATAAGGGATACTGGTGCTTGTATTAAGGTCCTCTTATATTCCCAGTATACCACTATTACAGGCTGGGGGGTCCTCCCTATGTATATATAGATATACATATACACACCCTAGAATCCCTAACAATCCCTATATAAACCCTGTAGTTTCCATTTTCTTGTCCTTTATCCATATATAACCCTACATAACCTATATAGCCATATTACGTTAACAGCAACCCAGACCGTTCGGGACTCAGAGGACCACAAAAGGTCCCCTTCCCCAGTCACTATTTTTAATTTAGGGTTTAGGGTTTAGGGTGTTGGGAATTTAGGGTTTAGGGTTCCTACCTTCCTCAAAATAGATGTTGATCAATCCCTCATAGAGGTCCCCAACTCCACTGAGGATCCGGGTGGTTTGGATTCTTTGCAACTCTGTGGGGCCCCTCACCAAACCCAAACCTTCAATGCCTTCAATTTCACAAGCCCTCAAGCCTGAACCTTCAACCCTTCAACCCGACCAACCCGAACCTCCAACCCCACAACCCTAAACCCCCTAAACCCTAAACCTTCAGCTACCCAAAAGCTAAAGCCTGAACCTTGAGCCCTCTAACCCAAAAAATCGAACCTTCAACTACTATTACTATTACTATTACCATTACTATTACTATTATTATTACTACTATTTTCCCTACAACCCTAAACCTTTAGCCCCTGACCCTACAACCTGAAGCCGGGAGGCCGTTCCCAAGACTGAGATGCGATAGGTCTCTACCGCTGCGGCAAGTCCTGCCCAAAGGTCCCCTTCCCCCAGGTTTAGAGTTTATAGAGTTATATTGGGGTTATATAGGGGATAATGGAACAGAAAATGGAAACTACTATTTGGGGTTTAGGCTTTAGGGTTTAGCCTGTAGGGATTTTGAACCCTACTGGCCTTGAAGGCCCTATAGTCCCCCTTAAGTAGATAGAATATGGCTTTGGGTATATTAAAATAAGATCCCCATGTACCCCATATTCTATTCTATCTACTTAAGGGGGACTATATGTAGTCCTTATTATTTCCTTAAAATCTGGGGAGTTTACTTTCAGAGGGATGGTGTGTCACTCCCTAAGAGTTGCATTAACTCACTAAAGTTGGTTTAAACAGGAGTAACGAACAAGAACATGGAAACGAGGGTCCACAGGAATGTTTAGGAACCTCGACTAAGTTACTATACCGGGTTCTCTGAAGGGTTACAGGGTCTGTATCTCGGTTGTAGGTGTTGTACTGGGTACAACGCAAAGGTGCAGTAATGCGAATGGCCATCATTCGAAAAGTAAATGGAACATGAGCTGGAAGCTGTAGTTATATAGACATTAAGGGGCTTCAGGAGAATAAGCTCCTTTACCATAATGGGTTCCCGTCAAATGGGCCATAATAGGGTCATATAGGGTATAGGGTTAGGTTACTACAATGGTCTCCTTATCATTGTAATCCCCAACCCTAGATCCTAAACCCCAAGCCCTAGACCTTAAACCTTAACACAAGCAAAGAGTTTGGATGCCAAAAGCGCAATCCCTAGGATTCGTCCGCCACGTGACACCAGTCCCCGCAAGTCTTGCAATTGAAGTCATATCAGCTACATTCAGTACTTTCCCATATGGTTACTGGATAGAGACTGTATTGGGGCCTATACTTAGCCACGAGAGGGATCCCCATGTCCACTTTAAAGAGTTCCTGAACAAGCGTATTATTGATAGTAGCTCATACAAAGCAATGAGTGAGTAGACTAGCACAGGGTAATGTCAAGCCTTGTACTTGGCTATCAACCACATATTCCGTGTACCTCTAAACGCAAATGGCAACAAGCTGGATTGCGGGTAAGGAAGTTAAATTAAGTTACCATAATGGGTATAAATAGCCAATAATGGAGTTTTTCCCAATATGGTAATTTAATTTGAGAATTAAATTCCGTAGCAGCAACCCAGCAAAAACCATTGCAAAAGAATGTACAGCAGACCATCCGGCAAGCGAGTCCCTCTTGTAGATTCTCCTATGCACCTTCCCACGAATACCATCGATGCCCAAACCCTAAACCCTAAACATCATCCAGTCGAAGGCCCTATCCTTAGCTGCTTTACCTTGAGCCCTAAGCCCTAAGTCTTTCCTTCAAAGGCAAGCAAATATGCATACACATATTAATAGGAAATATAGGTGTATGTACAGGTGTATACGGGAATATTGGCAAGACTGACAAATATCGCAGCATAGTACCGTATATATGATGCGGCTATTTATTACTAGAGGGTGGTGTGTTTACTATTACTTGAAGCCCAACCCTAAACGCTGAAGCCCTGACCCAAAGGCTCTTCTCCCCCTAGGAATCAAGCACCACACCCCACATTCCCAACATAAGACTATCCCAAAAGTGCAAACCCTGGACCGGGTTTAGGGCTTATGGCCTCGACCCTACGGCCCTACACCCTGAACTCCCTTTGAATCCTAAACCCGAAGCCCTGCTCCTCTAGCACCCGGCTCAGTTGGCACGAAAACAAGGGTGGCGCCGAAAGCCAGCGCAATGTCCATCCTGAGGGAGCGGTTCTGAAGGGTTTAGGGTTTAGGGTTTTAGGGTTTTAGGGGTTTTAGGGTTTAGGGTTCAAGGGCTCTGAATGGTGTAGTGGGGATTAGTAGGGAACAAGGGAATGTACTTAATCCGTATACAATCCCTTCATATCATGATCCCTTATTCCCTACTAGCCCCCAGTGAGATGGTGCATTTGGGGTCTCGGGCTTAGCTAAGGTATTTTGAGGTGCGGAGTTATCAGGTTGCGGTATCTTAGCAGGATAATCTAATTCATGTATAATGCTTCTGTGTGGAGACTAGAAGGTATATGAGAGCTGAGTAAGACCATGTAAGGGCTTAGAGTTTCGGGCTTTACGGCCTTGGCTTGGGGTTTAGGGTTTAGGTTGGGCCCTCGCCGACTGAGTGACCACAAGAGACCATGGTCATTGTATTCGGGCCTCTATGTATTCCTAGTATACGACTAATAGTGGGTGGGGGCCGAACCCAAATTATGCTGCTACAACCTCATTCCCCGCCCAAGGTTCTCCATTAATTGCGCTTATTTAATTTAAATAGTGAAGGTTCGCTAATGGGGAACCTTACGGGGGTAGTGCTTAGGAGAGGCCAAAATGAATGCCTGCAGTTACTCCCCCAAACCCTACACCCTAGATGGTAGTTTCCATTTTCTTTCCCAATCCGCTATATGAGCTATACTCTCCTAGTATTCCCCTTAACTACCCCAAAAATACTCCCTATGTAATCCCCTATACAAACTCCTTGAAGGAGTTTAGACAATAGCTCGAATTATCCGGAAGCCGACACCCTTCAACCAAACAGCTATTCTGAAGATCTCCCTGTTAGAACTGCTGCTTGGCCGCTGCCCGAATGCGGCAGCGCCCCAGTAGGCAGAGGTAAACTGCAGCACCTCGCTTCGGGCGTTAGGGTTTAGGATTTAGGGGATGCTATAGGGGTTTTCTAGGGGCATAGAGGCTTTGTAGAGCGATGAGGGTTTTGGGGATTCAGGGTAGCTTGAGGTGAAGTTTAAGGGGAGTTTAGGGCTTTGAAGGGTTGAGGGCTTAGAGCTTGCTCAAGTATGTTGAATTCAGGGTGTCCAAAGAAAAAGCAAAACTGATCTTACTCAGCCCTGTCTTTCCGCTCAAATTGAGGCTCATGATATGTACTGGGGATTGCTGCAGGTTTTTCAGCTCGCAAGGAATGCAGCATCATGCAACAATCCAAGCTGTTGCTGACAGAATTCGGAATCCAAAGTGGTCATGTATAGGGGTTGCAGGAATCATGTACGGGTATATAGGGGACAGTATCCAGTTTTGCTGGCCCGCTAACAGCATGGCACGCCCAAAGGAACACCAAATATACTGCTGTGCCTTTAGCACAAGGGCCCCTAGCGGGCCCCATGTTCGGGGAGGATATCTACTACGTACCAGGTGCATGGCGGTCAGCCCCAGTGCAGTTTTCGATATGCTCCGAAAATTCTCTGTCTTTGTAGGTGTCACTTTTTTTGGGGTTGTTTCAGGCCAGGGGGGTGCCCCCGAGAAAAATGAATGGGGTAAACGGAGGCTCTGGGGGTGAACTCAAGGCATTCACCTCCCCCCGAACAAGAAACACTCTCCCACATAATGGTTCTGTATTGGGAGTACTTCTTATTGCGTGCGTGGGAGCCTTATTGCCAGGGGATTGGCTTATTCATGACTTCAAAACTGAAAACCTCACAAACCTAACTCGATATCCTAAACCCTAAGCCCACCAAACCGTGTAATGCAGCGGCCTAAATCATCAGAATTGGCTTTGACGAACAGTATACTATAACTCTGCAAGAATTGTTACGGTATAGCGTTGGTGATCATCACCCTGTAAGCCCTGGACTTCAAACTCTAAACAGGCTTCTACATTGACCACGTCCATGCCGAACCCTAGCTCCAAATCGCTGGGCTGATAACCAACAATGGCATGTAAACATCACAACAGGCTTCCTTACTGAAGGTTACTAGGGAACACGGGAATATAGCATCTAGAGAGTATAACGTCGGGATTTTCTTCCCTTATTCCCTACTAATCCTAGGAAGCTTCAATGTTTGATGTAGACTCTAGCTCCAAACACGTCAGTTGTGCATGTTTCCTTTTCTGGGTTGCTGCCAGGGAACTCAAACTTAAGTTACCACAATATGGGTCTATCTATCGTAAATAATAGGGTTCTCTCATAATAGTGATTTAAGTTCTTGACCAGCAACCCAGGTTTTGGTGAGCTATCTCTGTAGCGTGTGAAGCCCTAAACCCTAAACCCCTGACTCTGGAGTCTGACTGGTTCAGACGAGTAGCGTTTTTTTTTGGTGGTTGAACCGTCTATAGAATCCCCAAATAAAAGCCACTCAGATGGAACATTGAAAATGAAATGGAAGCTGGAGCTATACACTGCTTGTTTGGTTTCTTATGCAGAAGCAGGAACATCTACCAACACCATTCCCTAACCTTCCTTATGTTATCATAGTAGAACGTACCCCGGACCTCCTCAAGTAAATATTACGCATCACGTGGTAGTTGTTCAAAATCCATGTCCCCAAAATGGCCATAATGTAGGTGTGCTGCTTGGTTAGGACCCCTCTTTAAGGAAGTCTATTCCCAAGGACCCTTAGAACAACACCCATGTGAGCTACAGTCTAAACTCCTAACATCCCCCTTAATAACCCCTATAATAGTCCTCTATATAATCCCCTATTTAACCCCCTTTAAGGAGTTTAGACCCTAAATCCTAAACCCTAAATCCTAAACCCTAAATCCCAAACTCTCAAAGCCTATATAACCCTATAAGGGATAGTAGCAACTATATTAGGG
>CAJNIZ010000556.1:5567-31597 GCA_905231905.1 Symbiodinium pilosum | reverse complement strand
GGTTTTGGGTTTAGGGTTTCGGTTTTGGGTTTAGGGTTCAGGGGCCTATAATGGAGAATCAAATGGAAAAGAACATGGAAAATGAAATGGAAACTGGGATTATATAGGGGTTGTTTGTGTAGTATTTTATTTGGGGATACTATGGTACCCATTATAGAGTAAGCTTATATTTTCCTTTTTGGGGCATAGTATTTCATGTAAGGAATATTATATTACTATGCTCAACCAACAAAAAACACTACTCACATGAGCTATAGTCAAAACGTTAAATAGGGGACATAGGGGTCATTAAGGGGATGCTAGGAGTTTAAGACTAGGTTTATATCCTGAATCTGGACCATTCCCGGGATTAAAGCTTCATGGGGCCTGTACCTCTGGCCTTATGACTTCAATTGAGGGTAGGAAGGTTTTGCTACATACTTGCGGTCAGTGAGGGCAGCCGCATTTTGAGAAGCCTCCACATGCTTTGGGTCTATTTTCCTGGAGCAGCAGGTGCTTCCAGCGATTCGTCTACATGTTAATGGGGTAGCACTGGGATCCCACAACGGGGTCTAGGGTTTGATTCAGGGTTTACTGAGTTGGACTTGCACTTTCCTGAAGATCACAATGTTTCTGGACTAGAGCTGTGTCAAGAAGGACTGTGTGCAACAAAAATCCTGGGCCCTAATCCCTACATCCCATGTGGTTACTGTCAACAATCTGATCCCTCTTAGGGTCCCGAGTAACGCGGCTCCTAAAATCCAGGGTACCCCCAAAGAGGCCGCAATTTCGATACCTGCCACCATATCACATTCAAATAGCGACATAGCATCTCCAAATCAGGTTGTCACGCGGACTGAGACACTCCCTCCTGGATGGGTGCCTCAGCTGAGTACATGTACAATACCGTGAGGTTAGGGGCTGATAGGTTTTAAGTATAGAAACGCCTATGTGAACATAATTGTATCATCAAACAATGTTCAGAGCATCTCACACATTTGAGAGACAGCAACCGTGACACCACATACCCTGCTCATTCACTGCCGCGCCACATTACTCAAGAAACGCGGAGCCGTAAGAGGGTTCAATGATGATCTCACTTCTCCGCTGATATTCAGCCTTTTGCTGTGTTGCCATTACGGAACTTAAGTTACATTCCTATCATAGTTATGGAAACACCATTGTTTACTGTATATATGTATATGTACATACACCCATACTATGGAAAATTTGGCAGATTATTCGAGGCGCCTGTTGTATTTCCATTTCCAAATCTTGACAAGCTTGGGTGCGCGGACGTCGCGGGCTTTAAGGGTGCCGTGAAATTAACTTGTGCAGGGGCTGTTTGGGCTACATTACCCTCAGGGTCCAATCATTGCCCAAAACCTGCACGGAATCCCTAAACTCAAGTACCTAATTATTGGGTACTTGGACCATCTAGGTTACTTAATGCCACTCTAGATTCCCAGCAACACCTCATTGGTCAAGGGCAGGCCAAAGGCCCAGTGGATTCCGAATGTGTCTTTCCTGTCGCCCCCATATCTTACGTAATTAAGGCCTTTTCGCTTCTGTGTGTTCTCTCGCTCACTCTCTCTCTCTCTCCCCCTCCCTCTCCCGTTGGATCCTTTCAAATTTGTCAGCTTTCATGGTTCATGAGACCACTTCGACGCTTTTGAGGCCGAGGAGTGAGCGCTGGTAAGGAAGTGTTAGTATGTAACTTCCATTAGCCCCCAATGATGCTCTAGATGAGAGCTTCGTGATGTGGACAGCAGACCCTAAGTCCTAAACCATATGAGCCATAGTCTAAACTCCTTCAAGGGAGTTATAGAAGGGACAGGGGTTTTTTAAGGGGGATACTAGGACTTTAGACTATGGCTCATATAGGGGCTCATACCTATCAGAGGACCACACGTTGTATCACAGTTAAGGATCCGTTGTGGCTCCTGCGTCGTGCTGCGACAGGCGAGTTCCACGCGACAAAGCCTCAGTTTGGGTTTTGTGTGCCTCGACCCTCCAACTTCCCTCTATTCTGTCTTATGTGCCCTCAACTCTAAACCTTATACCCTAAACCTTAAACCCTAAACTTTGAACCTTAAACCCTAAACCTTAAACTTAAAAAAAGGCACTCTTAGAGACCCTGCAACCCCAAGGGTACAGGGAGGGTCTTGGTGTACAGTGGGTTTAGGGTTTATAGTCCCCTTTAAGTAGATAGAGTATGGGGTATGTGGGGATCTTATTTTAATACACCAAAGCCATATTCTATCTACTTACTGGGGACTATAGCTATAGGGTTCCTGGCTGGTTCTTAGGAGGGGAATAAGGGAATATCATCCCATGACGTATAGTATAGTCCCTTATTCCCTACTTAGCCCCAGTAAGGTTTAAGGATGTTTAAGATGTTTAGGGTTAAGGGTTTAGGGTTATGGGGCGTGCGTGTGAGGGTTGTTCCTGAGCCCAAGACTCGCTGTGCCACAGGATGGGCCCCCTATAGTCCCCCCGAAGTAGATAGAATATGGGATATATATTGAGTACTACCCCCACCCAGTAACAGTCTATATCAGGGGTCCTATTAAGGGCTATATATAACCATATTATAATTATTGTCCAACTGCTACTGAGTGGGGGCAGTACCCAAGATATATAGGGATCTTATTGTGGTTTGGGAGGAGTCCATATTCTATCTACTTGAGGGGAACTATATATGTTGGGAAGGGTTGTTTGTTATAACTTAATGCCGATGGGTTTAGGGATCAGCGTTGGCAGTTCAGGCTAATATGACCCCGGTAGTTCAGCAATGCAGAAACACATGTTGAAGAAGAAAAGGAAATGACATGCAACATGAACGTTTGTAATTGCTTATAAAGTAATACCCCCTAAGCCCTAAACCCTATACACATACGTATCTAAGGTTGAAACGATGGGCCCCTTGTATGGGCCCTTAATCTGGGATCCGTAGATACCTACTATATACCCTATATGTACCTAAAAGGGTCCATAGAATCCCCGTGATATTAGGGTTGAGGGTAGACATGAAGGAACCTGAAACTTAGGGTTTAGGGTTAGGAAATTCCTGAAGAAATGGAGATTGGAGCTGCTGAAGCTGTATGGGTAGTTTCTAAAATTATGGGTACCTTTGTGGGGGCCTGCATCGTAAGGACCATAGTATTGAAGGGTTAGGGAAACGACCATATGAGGAGCACAAGGATTTGAGAAGTTTATATGGGCTCAAAACCCCCAATCCCCAATCACATCTTAGGATTTAGAGGTTTAATTAGGGTTTTATATAGTCATGCTGTTTCTATTGGCTTGGAAGTGAGACTGGTGCAGAGTTCAGCACAGAAGCTGAGGGGTGGCCCCTGAGACCGGGAAGATACCTGACCCGGATCACCAATAAAAAGGGGTTTCCCTATTCACAAGTTGGATTCAGCCCGCTTTCTACAAGCAAAGCTGGGTGGCATTTTGGGACATCTCTTTGGGTTGTCTTTAAACATAGCCACCCAACCAGAAACAGTATGATGCATGTACCACCCGGAAAAGCAATGGAAGCCACTATGCAGCACAGGCTCATAGATGCTGGCGCGCTCGTGGTCGGCTTGTCAAACTTCACAGACGCTCGTTTAATGGGAAGCTAATGTAGGAGAGTGTCACAAGAGTTCTAGAATGCACTTTGCGCTTTTAGATCGCATTAGAGTATTAGAGCCCCGTACAAGCCGGACCACCTTAGTTCGAGAAACTTAGTTCGAGAAACTCGCATGTCGTTCCGTGTGTATCCAAGGCAGCGACAAAGCTTCTGGAGTTCGATCCTCAGACCTGCAATGCTTCAAGCTTTTAAGTTGACGTTGTAAGATATCCCCATAATGGGTCTGAAAACATAATCTTGCTTTCAGCAACACGCCTAGAAAGACCAGCTCTTTTTGTTCGCTTGCAGACAAGCGGGATTGATTGAAGTCCTGCTATCACCACGTTTTTCTGCTACGCGTATGCTTGTTGTTCTAAGAATGTGTCGAACTAGCGACGGCATATGGAGAAAAACGGAGCGGACACAACATGATGCGCTGCAAACAACCTTTGAACTATTCATTTTCCTTGTGACTGCTACCATCTACGACAGCATCCCCCACATACGCAAGAAAGATGCAAATTGTTTTGTCCACTACACCCAGTGCCCCATAAAGCGCCTTTCTTCAGCAGAACAAACTTGGCGCGATCTTGCTCACTGGTGGTTAGTAGGTATGCGGCTTCTACAGAATAACATCTCCTTCTTCCCGATATTACCCTTATCTAGTCCCTATATCACCCTTTATTACCCCTAGATTACAATCCTTTTTCCCGACTAACCAGCAGCAAGCTTGAGGTCATTCACCCTGTAAACCTTAAACCCTAAACCCTAAACCCATCAGTAAGCTTCAGGTGATAAACCCTAAACCCTAAAGCTACCTAAGGTCTTTGCCTGCAGCGTCCTTCTTCGGGGTCGTCTTTCTGACCGACTCCGACGAGTCAGTGGTCCTCGTGCGAGTCGGGGCCTACGCATCGTCTGGGTTGCTTTCGAAAGGTTTCCTGGGTTGCTGGTTTAGGGTTTTGGGTTTTGGGGTTTAAGCTACGATAAAATGGGTTTGGGTTTTCGGTGTTAAGTTACCATACTATGGGCATATAGTAAATAATAGGCTTTCCTTCTTGCAGTAACTTAATGTAAGTTCCTTAACAGCAACGCATCCTTCACGAAGTGGTGGTTGGTCCGTAAGGGTCCTACCCGAAACCTGTACTGCAACTACTATTACCAAAATTGCAGGTACTTAATTATTGCATAATTGGAACCTTGGGGAGTGGGGAGTGCAGGAATAGTACAGACGGAAGGAATAAGACGCACATATATGTATATATACATATAGAGGGATTATTTCAAGGAACAGTATGTGTATACATATATATATATATAGATGAATACGTGTGTATATATATATATATGTATGTATATGCTGTATGTATATACACCATATATATATATATATATACTATGTATATGGAGAATGTTCGGGATCCATCCCCATAAGCCCTGAACCCAAGCCCTCACACCAAATAAGCAGGGCTTGTAACCCCCACTAATTACTCGCAAGGTGAGGGAATCTCGGACAGGTTAGTAGTGAGGGCGTGGGACTTCTTCAAATACAAAACGGTTTTAAGATGCATTGTTGGGGGTTTGAGGCTTTAGGAGTCTTTTCTCAAATCGAGATGTTTAGGGTTTTCTATAGTTCTAGGATCCGGTTTTTTGCAGGCTGAGTTGTGGTCTCCATTATGAACTGATGATTGAGCAAGGGCTCTGAGTCAAGAGGCATTGCAGAAGGAGCTGTGCTGTTTCTAGGGTGTTTGTTGGAACATGCTTGAGTGCTTTGTGCATCCGATGCGGACGCAGAATCCCCATCCAAGTTTGCCGCCTGCACTCACCGCATGACTCACAACTCGTGCCACTCTGGATCACAAGGGATCGGTTGAGTGCACGGACTCTGGGAATAATCACGAAGGCCTTCTACAGGGTTTGCCCAAGTTACCAAACATGATATTCCCTCATGCCACTCTGAGTATCAGGGAATCTCGAACAATCTTGCCTCAATTGTCAAGCAAACGGCCATGGGTACTTTGTGCTGCTGCCTTGGGCGCCCGAAGCCCAATGATTGCTGGGGGCAAGGCCAGCTGGCACAATTAACAATCATCCCGCAGACAAACATGCGTCTTCAGTAGTGAAGACGCCCCGGCAGCGAGGGTGCTTCATGATAAGGGTGGTGAGAATGAAGAGGAAGAGTATTTCCACCTCCACACCTCCATTACTTTCCTACAGTATGGACGGGCGTGCATGAACAACAGGAGGAGGGCCAAAAGCACACACCCCCCCAACGGAACTTCCGGACATGGAACTAGATCCTGAGGATGATGACAAGGACCATGGACGGAAAGGCCATCACAGCCCAAAAGAGTGCCTGGCAGGCCGGGGGTTCAGAGCTGCAGGAGAGGAGGACGAAGACGAAGAAGAGGGGGAAGAGGAGGAGGAGGAGGAGCGGCATGAGGCCGAGGCTCTTTTTCATTCCCACGATCATCCTTTTGAACCGCCCCCCTTGACTTTTGACATGGCTCAAGGGATGACAAGGGCCAGGCGACTGAGAATCTGGCGGGCCGTGCTTCCGCGGCCTCACAACTGTAGGAATACCTGCAAATCGTGCTGCTCTTTGTTCAACGAACATTGGAGATTGTCCAGTATGCAACACCTGCCACCCAGCAGTGATTCCCTCCCTGGACGCACCTGTAGAGATCTTGACGTGCTGGACAAAATCCCAGAAAGAAGGCTGTACGTCGCTGGTGTCAGCCCATATTTTCATCCAGTTCCCCTTCCCTAACTGTGGCTGGCTTGGTGCTGGCGCAGCATTTCTACGCACAGCCCATGTGCGAAGGGCTCTCGTTATCAGACCTGGACATTTAAGATCGTCTCGGCACATGTCCAAGTAGGAACCCGGATACCGATTCACATTCCTGGCCTACTCCAGCCAAATTTGCTGTAGCCGATGCCGCCTGACAGATCAAGGCAGCGATCACGAGGCTACCTGAACTGGAATAGGGAGACGGTTTCGCAAAGTGGCTTAAAACCATGCACCAAACCTTTCTACGGTAAATTGATGTTCATGAACGACGTACGGACGCTTTTGTATGAGTATGAGCGGAACAGAGCCGTGTCCTAATCTCTTTGCAAATGCTCAAGGTTTGAGAGAGGATGTTCCGTTGATATGCCCCAATCTTCAGCCCTTGATCCTAGTACTGACATGGCACATAAAGAGACCAAACTGAGCCGCTTTGAACAGCTTCAGCTCATATGAGCTTGTTTCACCATTGTAGTTGCCTCCTCGTTTCAAGTTTGTCGTGGCAAGTTGTTTCACCGTCTTAGCTTCAAGACAAATCTGCGAAAAAATGTGCTTGGAGTTGTTGAGCGACCACTGCATAAACAACATGGGAGTATTGACGTGCTGAATCCTCTGACGCTTAACAATGCCTTTGGCATGATTTGTGCTGCTCAGAATCCTTACAAGCCTTACAGCATTCAACTTCAAGCGTGACTAGGGAACTTTCGCAAGTCACGTTTAAAGGCAACACTAATAGGATCCCCCGATGGAGCTGTTGTGTCGCAAAAAAAATTCTCACCACTCCTTCCAACGCTGGGGGCTCCGATGCTACTTTCCTCGTCCTTCCTCCAACTCCAAAGCTGAAGCATCAAGAGGCCAACTGCGATACCTGGAGGAGGGACAATCCTGTATCCACGCTTCAAGGTCTTGATGTTGGGAGCATCCCCAGAAAAGAAAGACAACGGCAGATCGGCTTCATTTGGAGTATAAACCACACTTGTAAATCTTTGCTTGCTTGGTGGTGTCAACGTGTGGTGCTTAGACGACCTCTGCGCACCAGGCTCATCCAAATTGGTGGATAGGGCCCATAGTTGAACTCAGGATGTAGAAATTCAGTTTCAGACTCATTTTTACTAGTCCCAGAAGTTAAAAGTCCTGTTGGAGATGAACTTTTGAGTTCTCGGTAGCACCTTAAAGTTTATAGTCCCCATTAAGTAGATAGAATATGGCCGTGGTTATATTATAATAAGATCCCCATATGCCCCATATTCCTATATACTTAAAGAGGACTATAGGGTTTAGGGTTTCCTGAAGCCTCATTATTTGGGCACTTGGACCCGTAGGGCAATTTCACGAATTAAAGTGAATTAAAAGATGCATTTGGGTAATTGCACAAGGGGGGCAGATTAAACACCAGACGGTGCAAGGCTTTGAATGTCACGGGGAGTGATTGGTCCCCTGGACGTGTGAGACAGCTGTGTGACCTGACTTCCACTGCGTGGTCATCGCGGGTTGTATTCATAAGTGCAGGTATGTACCTGCAACAGTCTCGGTCCCTAATATAGTCATATAGTAATTGTTATAATATTCTATATAGTATTATGGAACATAGATTTGGAAGCCCCATCTTGCAGTATGTCATGTGCCCTTATACCGGGGTGATCTTGCCGTAGCCTTGGCATTGCAGCTTGAAGGAAACAGGGAAGTTCCACGCAGGTCTAGTTGGCTCGATTGTCCTCGGGCGTATTTTTTTGGTTTCATAATTACCCCATATACCCCCAGAACGTACCTACATGACCATGGAAAGCGCTAAAGCCGGCTGTACCCCACAGCCCTCTTCCAATTGAATAGAGCCTAAAAACTGTATAAGTAGAGACTTACTAATCCTTGTACCCCCGAACCCTGTTTGAATTGAATACAGATTAAACCCTATCAAACCTTAAAGCTTAAACCCTAACCCTACAAAAACCTTCCAAGGATGGCTAGATCTTACCAGGATGACTTTTCCGATTGCCTTACTCGTATGATCCTTGTAGTAGTATCATGTTAGGGTTTCGGGTTTTGGGTGTAGGGTTAAGGTACACCACAGCCCTAAGCCCTAAACCCTACCCAGCAAGCTATGACCTAGCTTTCTTTTGTGCTTTGAGGATGGCCGAATCTTACCCTTGGCTGATTGCGGCCTGGCACCTGAACAGAGATTTACGTCAGGACCTCAATCGCTGAAGGTTTAGGTTTGTACGGTTGAGGTTTATTTTCAGGGTTTGGGGTTAGGGGTCAGAGATTCACGTCAGGACCTCAAGCATCGGGGGAGGTGGGGTCCAGAAAGAGGAGGGCCTCCTTATAGACACCATGATCCTCATCATAAAAACAACCTGGCTTGTGGAAGCCTCCATGTAGGTTTTGACTGTCCAGGGGGTTGGGGGCTCAGGGGCTTAAGAGCAGATAGTTGTTCCGATGGCCCACCGACTCAGGGAACCATCCAGAGACATAGATATAAAATGATAAAAAAATATTTTCCCGAATCCTCATTAGGAAGGTGTCACTTCTTGCAATCTCCAAATTACATACCCATTGGGCGTGAGGGTACCCAGCCCTAGCCCTGCACTCTAAACCCTTGTGACAGTGACGAGGTTCTATGACCACGTGCACACGACGGGACTCGATGTTCCGCAAGCCCCGTACGCGCGTGCAGCGCTGACTCTGGGCTCTTTTCTCAGCTGGATCCAGTGCTAGGGTTCAGGGAAAGGGCTTACGGTTGCGAGTCCAGGGTTGATTATTCTGAGGTTTCCCCACAAGTTAAACTTGTTTACGGCTAATTCAGGGGAGGCCTGTGGCGTGGTGTAGTGTAGAGTGGAGTGACTGAGGAATCCACTAGTTTGGGCCTGTACGAGATGTGGCCATCATTTTAGCACATACCCACGTCCGGCAACAAGTTAGCAGGCAAGTTCTCAGCAATCTTCTGTCCACTCCTTTCATGAGACCCTTCCATGAAAAGACTGGTAGAGCTGCAACATGTAGGCTACACAACGAGTTATAGTTCCGGTCAAACCAGTGTTTAATTCACTCTGCTTCTCACGGTTATTCCTATTACTATTCCTTCTAGTACTTGTTCCTACTATTCTTCCTCGCATTAACAGTCTTCTTAACCCTAAACCCCAGGGCATCCTTGCGAGGCTGGTTGTTGGGGGAACCCAAGCAACCCCAAACTGTAAAGCCTAAGCCCTAAACCTCTAAACCCTACATCCTGAACCATAAAACCCTAAATCCTAAACCCTGAACCCTAAACCCAATCCTAATTTCAGAAAGCTCTGTTTAGGGACCATATAGTGGGTATATGGGGCTGATTAAAAGGAAGAGATATAGGGGATATATAGGCTTTGTAACATGGACAGGAAACTGGGAACTATTTTTATAAGCCCGATCTGGAATGATTCAAGCTGATTCTAAAGGAATCCTCAAAGGGGGGAGGGGGTCCCATATCAGGGGAAGCCACAAAGACGGCTTCTCTACGTCTTGCCTTCCCGAAAATCCCTCTTAATCCCCATACATCCCCAAGCCCTCGGACTCCCCAGGACCCTGAACCATCGCGGACGTAACAGTAACAACCTGAGGGGCCTAGGATTAAGGGTTTAGGGTCAGCCTAAGCCTTTAAGCCGTAGCCCGTGGCTTCCCAAACCCTGCATCCCTATGGATTCCCAAATTCCCAAACTCTGAGTCCTACCTGGACCCTAAAAGTATGTAGAATAGTGGCCTTTATGGCTATTATTATGGGTTAAGGGCTATTATTTTACATACTTTTGGGGTTTAGGTAGACCCTAGATCCCTAAACTCAGACCTCAAACTTAAATCCCAAAGCGTCAGGCAAGGACATGCTTTGGAGAGACTACGCCCAGGTGCACCATGCGGGTGTTCCGGGAACGTTGCATGTAGGGCGTTGGGTTTAGGGTATGGAGGGTTCAGGATTATAGGTTTGGGGCATTCAGGATTAAGGGTCTTTGAGTTTAGAGTGCTGAGGGTTTTGGGTTTGGGGTTAGGAACCATGCGTTTGACTGTGACATGGCACCCATGAAGCTTAAATCAAGCCAGGGACGTCTGACCTCAGCCATGCGGTTTAGGCTTTAGGATTTAGGGTTTAGGGTTTAGGGTTGAGGGTTTAGGGTTTAGGGTTTAGGGGTTTAGGCTTTAGGATTTATGGTGTAGGGTTTAGGGTTTAGAAGCCCAGAAGGAAGCAATCGCAAGTAGCGTTTCTTCTTGTTCAAGGCTTCGGAATTAGGTCCAAATTATGTAGTTCCCATGGAAAATCTTTTTCTGGGTCGCCAAATTTTTTAGATCCAATTAAAAGCCCTAACCCCAAAACTCCTTAACCCTAAACCCTCAAGCCTGAGCCCTAAATACTAAGCCCTACACCCTAAACCCTAAACCCTCAAAAACTTGTGTCAGAGACCAGGCTGCTTTTCGCATGCGAGGGCTTGGCCCCGGGGTCTGGCGCACAGCAGCGGATGGTTCAGGGCTTGGGTGGCTTGGGGTATTCTTGAAGGCCTCAAACGGTTTATGTGGGCGTAAACTGGAGTTAGAACTAAGATAGTTGTAACTGTAGCCTGATTAACTAGTTGGCTTGGAACCTCACTTAACACTACACCCATGCCCTTCAAGTGGACTGGTGGACAAAGCGTGTCATAACGCGATACATGTTCCAAGTATACAGAGATACAGTTGAGGGTGATTTCAAATGTTTTTGGGCGGTTGTGAGACACCCCTCCTGCCGAGGTATTGTATAGAGCAATGAACGATAGCGGGAAGAAGTTTCTCATGTTCGGATAGGCGGACTATCAAGGTTCCCCCTTGCAGTAAGGACGCTAGCAACCAAAACCCTAAACCGTGCATGTGCCCAATGCCTGGGCTGGGGACCAGAAGGTCATCTCCGGGTTCTGAGGGTACTATAGGGGCCCTGTTTAATCAGAATAGGGATTTTTAGGCCTTGCTGCGGACCGAAGTCAGAGCGTCGAAAGTGAACGAGTGATGTTTGTTAATCACAACTGCAAAGTGAATCCACAGTAGGAACTACGGCAGTTTGAGAGCATAGTGGTTTTTATAAGGGGATAATATTGGTAGTTATTTAGGCCACCATAAACCTAAAACCTAGATCCTAGAGTACCTGTGTACCTCTTTAAGGCGTCCTTGTGATTTTGTCGCCTAGATTACCACTGAATGCGAAGCATTGTTACGCTTAGCTTACAACAACCTCAGCCAACTCCCCATGTGAGCTATAGTCCAAACTCTTAGTATCCTCCCCTGTATAATAACCAACCCCCTTTAAGGAGTTTAGACCCTAAACTCCCTAAACCCAGACTCCTAATCTCCCTCTGAGAAGTTTAGGCTGGAGCTCATGCAGTCCTGCATTCCGTCACATGACTCTCACGGTGAGTGGCCCCCTCTGGACAGCAAAAAAAGTGATAGCGACAAATGCCTGCTTACAGTCCCAAAGCGTCCATGTAGGTATATGGGATATACTTGGGCCTTAAAGTAGGTATATGGGAACCCCTTTGGGCCCTAAGTATATACCATATACCTACATGGACCCTTTGGGAGTATCATAGCCTAACCCCTAGTGAACGACTATCCAAACCCCGGAGTGAGGCCACGAACACTGTGGGGAAAGTAGGCCATTGTCGATGAATCCTCAAGCCCTAAACCCTATAACCCTGTGGTCATCTGACCTGATGACCTTTCTTGAGGCACAGACCTTGCAATTGCAGGAGCCCAAGGGTTGAAGTTGCTGCCCAGCTTAGTCCTGTAGATTTAGGGTTTAGGGTTTAGGGTTTAGGTTTTCATGTAGACCCCTGATTAATAAACCCCTTCCCCTGAATAGGGATTATAATAGGGAACCTAATATTAAGCCCCTGATTAATAGACCCTCTCCCCTGAATAGGAATTAGAATAAGGAACCTAACATTAAGGTCTTTTAAGGGAGGGGGTTTATTAGTGAGGGGTCTATCTCAGGGATTAGGGTCAAGGCGTGTAAGGCTTATAAGGGTATACAGCCTGTGGGTTATCACGGATGACCGTCATCCCTCAAGCCCAAACTTTTAGGGTTTAGGGTTTAGGTTGATGCCATAGACTAGAACTGAGGTTTGTCAACAGCCCTTTGTGAGACCACATGCACTTCCCCCCACAGTCAGATTGCAAACCCTACCACCTAGACCCTCCAACTACCCAACTTACCCTATTCAGGCCTATGCACGCCTGTTAATAATCCTCGAATCTCAAGACCCTGTAGTCCCAATTAAGGGTGGCAAGAGGTCTTGCCACAAACAGGTTTTGTGCCGGAGCAAGAGGCCCAGGCAAAACAATAGGATAGTTGTTCTGCCACTGTTAGGGGTATGTCTTGGGGGTTCCTATAACAATGGTGATGGTAGATTTGAGTATAGAGTGGGGTCTCCCTATCTGGGGGAATGGAATGACCATATTCTCGCCAATGAGTTTTCCCTGTGATACCATGCTAACAAATATACTAGCAATAATATTGATAGCATCTATTGTTAGCAATGATAGTAATAGTAGTCAAAATGGCGTCAAGCCTAAGGGGAACTCATCTGGCAATGGCCGTAGCGCTTTGACTTGGCCCCTTTGACGAGAATGTGAGCAAGCTACAGTCAGATTTGTTATCTGCTCCCTATCCGTATTGGGCATGGTTTCTATAACGTTTAGGCGTTTGGGGGTTATGAATGGAATATACTTGTTCGGGAACATCTGAAATCACCAGAGGGAATACTCTATCCACCTTGTCTCCTTCAGCCTCGCACTCATGGGAGCCCCGGCAGGTGCAAATCCCCCCGAAAAAATTCTGCGGGCAAGTCTAAGTGACAGCTAAGGAATATCAGCTACAGTGTTTCTCAATATCCCAATAAGTAACCAGAAGTCTCCCTCCAATCCCAGACCAGATCATTATGCTAAGAAGTGATGCAAGAGCTACCTCAATCAACAGCAATGCCCTGGCCGATCGGACATAGATTTCTTCACACACTAAGGCTGATGCCCCCAGAGATTCGTCACCTCATCATGGTGGCTCGGTGACAGTGCTGCAACCCCACATCTATGGGGGGTTAGGTTTGAGGGTTTAGGGGTGTGGGGTTTCCCAAAGTTAGGGGTACCATTTTGGGGATCCCAACGATAAGGAGTATAGTCTTTTGTGGGTCTAGATTGGGGTCACCCAATTTTGGGAAACTACCATATCTACCCATGAACCTTTAAGCAAGCCTTTCGGTTGTGCAGGTGGGCGAGACGGAGGAGCCACCACCACCGCCAGCGGCAACAAGCAGTGCCACGGCCGGCATATGCGGCAGCTGTGAGATGTGGGAGAAGTGGGGGGCCAGGAACCTAAACCCTAAACCCCCTCTATATCCTGGGGATGATACAAGCTTTTACATCATGTTTGTGGTTTTTTTGGATTATTCTGATAAATTCGGGCGGGTCCTTGAAGGCCCAACTGGCTATACCGAACTCAAAAAAATATAGTCCCTACGTACTAGTGTTATTAAGAACCTTCAAACCCTGATCCCTAAACGCTAAAAAAGGATTCTGCAATCTCCCTCTCCTGCTGGAGCGCTTAGACAGCATGTGTTTCTCCAGAAGAGAATTTCTCCTCCCCAACTATCAAAAACATGTTTTGTTACCTTCCAGCAGGGGCTCTAGACTCTAGAGGACATTCGAGGTACTGTGGTGCATAGCCTCATTAGGGGAAATTTAGTAAGTATGTTTATTTTAGAGATTTCAACAAGATCTTGCACGCCGCTCCAAATTGCATCCTGAAACATGGATGCAAGATACAATTTGCCCTGATCCCCGCACCCTACACCGAACGTGTCTGTTCGAAAGGCACGATAGGGTACTGTTATGACTTCTGTCATACTGATGTCGTCCAAGGTGGGCGGGTTCATGGGTCGGTATGCGAGGATTGTAGGGTGAGTGTGGAAGCGCCTATTAAGGATGATATGTGCAGAGATGCATTGGGAAGCTCCTACATACTCTGAACATAGCCGCTGGGCGCGGTATCCAAGCAAGGAGCCATTATGGAGGACAATCCCCCTAATGCTGTCAAGTGCGGAGTTGATCTAATCTATTGCAGCCATGGCAGCTCAATCGGAATGTATTACGCAATGTCCGTATATGCTCCGTGCAGGGAGTGTGTGTCTGTGTGGCTCCAAACACGAGATCTGAACCAGCAATGCTGGGTGCGCTTCAATTGAAGGTTGAGGTCATTGCAATCCATAACAACGTTTGATCAGACTGAAACGATGCCAGGAACGCTCTGTAGTTGTTGGGATGAAGTTTGAGGGAGTGAACCTGGGGGCTCAATTGGGTTTAGGGCTGGTAGCTCTTTCCAGAAGCTAATATAATGCAACAGCGGTTTGTTCAAAACTGGCGGTATTTCGAAATCCTGTTCCGAGCTGGGGTCAGCAACAATGCACCAACTTCCCGCTTGCCTGCATGAGGCAAACATTTTAGTATCACTGAACGTTCGAAGACTGCCCTCAAAACTTAGCTCACCCTAAACCCTAAGCCGCATACTGGAGAGATATCACACCCGAGGTCCTCCCTGCGATGACCTCATCTCCCTGAGCGTGGGGCTAAGCTAATGTTGAAGCCTAGATAAATCCCAATATCAGGCTAGGGTTTGGGGTTCAGGGCTGCGGATTACCAATATGGTCCTAGGTTCCTTGTATACGTACAGTAAATGGTACCGCAGATAGACACCAAAATGGTATTGGCAATCAAATCGAATGATTTCCAGAAATCCCTGTAAACCCTAAACCCTAGACCCAGTTTCCATTTCAATTTCCATGTCTTTTGCATCTCACCTCACCGCTGCCAGAGTTTTTCTCCCGCTGGGTTTTTCCCTGGCTTGTATACATGCGGAATTTTTATGCATGATTTGTGTAGGGATATGTAGTGCCCAAAGTCAGGCATCATTTCCATGTCTTTGGTTCTCCACGAGTTGGATAATATCCAGGCAAGCTGGCAACTGGTTGCAGGTAGTCCTTCCCAACAGCTACTCCTACTCTATCCCCCTTCCACTACCCCGTATTCAATGCTAATTAAGCAATTAAGCGCCATTAGGGACTAACCGCAGTTAGAGGGTCTTGGGATGTTGATTACTGTCCCTACTGCTGCCAGCTGTTTAAGGACGTAGTCCAAGCTACACTCTGAGCCTCCGACGTGGAGTGAAAGCCTGACTGTGAGTGGCGACTTGTAACAAGCAGGCTAACACAAGTTTTGCGGGTTGTCCTTACCACCCCCCCTGCCCCCGCCCTAAGGCTCCTGCTTCATTAACTTCAAAGTTAATCAGACATACATCATGAGGCCAACCAAGGGGGAACTCTCGAAGGGGGGGTGGGGTAGGGAGGGTTGCGGGGGAACCCATGAAAGTGGAGTACAAGGAGGCGCCGTGTTGATGTGTACATCCTGTGTGTTTCAATGGCGCTGTCGCAGCAATCCCTCTAGCAACCTGCAAGCAGCAAGCTTGTACTCAGGTCCAGTCATCAACACGTCCCTGAACAGTTTCGGTCAGGACTGCTGGAACAAAGTATTGGTCTACTGCCTTTGTCATCATGTTGCATTCATTACAATGTTCTATTCGCAAGCCTGACTTTAAAGATTGAGACGCACATGCTGCGGGCTCCTAGGTACAACACGGACTAGGTTCAATGTGGTTTGCAGGGAATCACATGTCAGATTACAAGCCTTGCTTGCGGACATGTCGCCATGCTGTACGAGTGGTAGTCATGCCCCATGACCCCAGCTCGCGTTCCGATTTAGGGTTTAGGGTTTAGGGTGTCCTTGAAAGAGCTTCTAGTTTTTCCGTAGCTGTAGAGGAGACGTGTAAACGCACTTAAGTGTCTTTCAGGAATCCCTACAAAACCCTCCCAAAGGAAGTTTGATGATCTCCTTGAATAATGTTGAGAAGTACAGGCCTAGTAAAGAGGACTTCCCTAAACCCTGAATAACTAAAGAGGACTCTGCGTTGAGAAGCCCCACGTAGCCAGAAGCTGGGTCTCCGTGCTTCAGAGCGCTCTTTAAAGCTTAGTGTTACGGCAGGACATGCAGACGAATCAGCCGACGCGAAGCCCTCAGACAAGAGTGTCCAGATGAAGCAAAACCCTAAGGGTCTAAGTACCCAATGATTAGGTTCTTGGGATTTGACAAGAGTAGTGGTCCTACAGGTTCTGGGTAAGTATATGATTATCAAGTACTTGAAGCCTTAGGTGGACCCTTAGGTAATGATGAAACAATGAAACCATTGGCGCAAGAGCAACAACGGCAATGTCAGAGACTTGGCTGGCAGCACCATAATCTGGAAGATGAGAACTTCAAAACGTGAAGCAACATTGCTACATAACAGCAATAGTGATGACCCCGAGGGAAAGCAGGCAAGACAAGCATCAGCGCTAGAATCAGTGCAAGTTTTAGTGTAACCCTAAACCCCATCAACCCTATAATCCCCAAACCGTATAAATCTATAAGCCCTGCACCCTGTCAACCCTATAAACCCTACAAACCGAAAGCCCTAAACCCGGAAATCCAGGTCAGCAGCACCCCTACAGTTTGGCTTGGACTCCTTGCTGGCGCGGTACTCGCGTGTTTTGGAGATCGGAGAAAGCACAGCGATTTGCTGATTTCACTTTGGATGACAGATTTATATACATATATAAATATACAAATGTAGATATACACGAATGCTCATACACATATATGCGTAGTGTAAGGCACAGCAGAGTAGAGGATCACCCAAACCATGAACCATCGGCAAATTCCCGCCATTTTGTCATGGAGCTTTCTTGTTATGATCATAACTGGTGTTGTTTGTACTGTTCCTACTATTGCATGCATTATTGTTCCTATTGTCGGAATTACTATCCTTTCATTATTTTGGAGCATCCTGCTCCAATTGCGTCCGCAAGGCGTTCGACAGCTTCGCGCCCTCACCCGCGCCCTCTGGCTATCCACAGCATAACATCCAGGCGCGAGGCCCTGTTGAGAGAGAGAGAGAGATATATATGTATATATATATATACAGACATCGGGGACGTCGGATTCAAAGAGCTGCGCGTGCAGTGCCTATGCAAAAATCAGTTGAATCGTTAGCGCATACTGAGATTGTCTTCCAGGTTCTGGACTGGATTCGTAGAAGATGTTGGAGGAGTACAATGCCATCTGATAGTTTCCCTAAACGGGGAACCTTGATCCCTCTTGTAAGGACCCCCAAAAAGGTACCCAGAATTTTGGGAGGCCCCCCATATCACCATGCTACATGATGCAACAGACTATTCAGTTTTGCAGGTTGCGTCGGCGAGTCCTGAAGAGCACAAGAAAGAGCTTGCAGCCGTTCTACGATGGACAGGTGCTTCCTCAGAGAACAGGTACATATGGGTAGTTCCCCAAATTAGGTTCCCATTTTGGTGCCCCTGAATATTAGGTGCCGTAATATAGTCTTGAACCAAAAGCGGCCCACAATTTTGAGAACAGCCCATATAATGTAGGCTTGGCTACTAGCAGCTCCTTGCATAATCAAACACAGCGGCGGACAAAGGTGGGAACACGTTGGACGGCGACATCAAGCAGTTTGCTTTACTCTGTGAGCAGAATGTGGAAGCGTTGTGGAGGCCAAGCCGCCCGCCGCCAAAGTATAAGCATCTTTGGATAGTTGGATTTAATCATGAGCATAAAGCAGCAAAGACTTCACTGTCATATAAGTTGCCCAACCTGTGTATTTCCGACAAAGAACGGCGCCTCACATGCTTTGCAATCACAGGGCGGCTTCTCAATGATTGTGCTAGAAACCTTTTCGACTAGAGCAGGTTGTTGCAGAGGGCTCCCAAAGGGAGTAATCAACCAAATTGCATTCAGTATTCTTTTGCAACAATACGCGTGAGATACACTATTATCAGAGAATATCTGTGCTTTTCGGTGTCGGCCTTACTGCGGCTCTTCTTCATGAACAGTAGGCTATAGTCCCCCTTAAGTAGATAGAATATGAGGCATATGGGGATCTTATCATAATACGCCCAAAGCCATATTCTATCTACTTAAGGGGAACTATCTACTTAAGGGGGACTATACCCTAAACCTTAAGCCATCTCCTAAACCTTAAATAGTAGTTTCCATTTTCTTTTCCATTATCCCACTAAAGCCCGAATATGTACTTACTCCATAGGAGAGGTCACTCCCCAGGGCCATCCACAGCACGGTTGCAAGGAGCCGCGCATGGTCTGTGGTTCAGGGCAAGGAAAAGGAGGCGCCGTGAGTTGGATATAGTCCCCCTTAAGTGGATGGAATATGGCTTTGGGTATATTACACGAAGATCCCCATATACCCCGTATTCTATCTACTTAAAGGGGGACTATAAGTTCTGGATTGAGCATCTGATTAAGCGAATTAAGTATAGTGTTACAGGTTTGGGTGGGCGTACGTAGGGTTCCTAAGCACCATTTAGTGTTCATTTGAGCAGGCGTCAAATTTTTCGAAGTCCTACCAAAAAGGATGCGATAGGGGGATCTTTATAATCTCTGTGTGCTCCCTATATAGCCCCAGGGTCGCTAAGGGCGGCCCCTTTGTGAGAAGAATATTTTTGTGGAGTTGATCAAGTTGATTCGGGTTTAGCCGTTTAGGAAGTGTTGTTCGAAGCCGCCTTCGTGGCATATAGACTCTTTCCCTTTCTGCAAGGATGTAAAGCCACATAGGCGCTTGCTTTGAAATGGATGTGCGTTGGCTTCCTTGTTAATTACACGTATACCACTTGTAGGGCGGATCCTGACTGTTGAGCCTTAAACCTGTAACCCTGCACCCTAAACCGTCCGTAGCAGGCATCATCGATGGGATTATCAGCAAGCTTAACGGTGCTCCGGATGCCACGAGAAGACGTCCACGCCCCAGGTTTGGGCCCGAAACCCCTAAACCCTAAACTCCAAATTGGGAAAACTGGTCTGACAACCAGGACCCTTCCTTGTACCCTTATAGGAGTATATGAGCCGTAGTCTACGCTACTTGAAGGGGGGGTATATACGGGAGTATTATGTTATGGGGGATACTAGGAGTTTAGACAATAGCTGAAATAGGTGTATATGGTCTCTGACAGTGGGTATTTAGGGAAGGCAGAGGGTAGATGGAGGCTCTAGGAAATTGACGACTTTTTGTGTAGAGAGGGTAGAAAAAGGAGAAAAGGACTATATTATAATAGGGTATTTATTGGCGGATATGTTGGGTTATATCGGGCTTATAGAGTAGGGATAAGGGAAGGGAACATGTAAACTACTAGGTACATTTCAGAATGTTTTGTGTAGCGCTGAGTAGCGGAGGAGTCCTCAGACTCGTTGCCCTCGATTTTGCCAGTAGACTTCAAACCTGAAGCCCTAAAAAGCCCCAGACCCAAAGCAGTAGCTTCCAGTCTCTTCTCCACTCCCCTACGGGTCTAAGTACTCCAATAGTAGATCATTTGTGCTCAAATGATGGGTTCTTATGTAGGTGCTTTGTGCCCTAATTCCATAGTTTGGGTACTGCTCCCCCCTCAGTAACAGTTGGATAATAATTATACCATGGTTATATATATCCTTTAATAGGACTCCTAATATAGACTGTTGCTGGGCCGTGCCCCGTACATAGTAAACCCTAAACCCTAAACCCTATTCAAGTATTCAAGTACCTGGACCCACAGGGCTCCTTCTTAGGCATCCGCTCCTTCTCTGGCTCCAAAATCCCCAAAGCCCAAACTTTCCTCCAGAAAGCTCATTACAGTCCTAGGAGCCTTACTTTAAGGGACCAAGGACCCAAATAATGGGGGTTTAGGGCCCAAATCCCATTCAGATTATCATATTTGGCACCTAAAAAACCCAGTATTTAAGTACTTGGGCCTTTGAGGGCTCAATGGTAGGCACTAGACAGCCAAGGTCATACCCAACGATCCTGATCCCCTGGTCGAGGCAGCCACTTCCAGGGCTCCATGTGTTCGGTTCAGGGCTTGGGGCTTAGGGGTTTAGGGTTAGGTGTTTGGGGTTTAGGGGTTTAGGGCTTAGGGTTTGGGGTTTAGGATTTAGGGTTTAGGGTTTGGGGTTTAAGGGTTTCTATGATTTTTATACTGATTGCCATCTTGCAGTTTGTATTTTTCCACCGTAGTGAAACCCTTAGGTTTCTCAAAGAGCGCTACAGGCATCTATATATGTATATGTATATATATATATATATAGAGGGCGCAGGTTTCATACGCACAGTCATGCGGACAATCCCGATTTACATAGGGTTCTGGGTTTAGCAGTTTTAGAGCTTTTCAAGCTCCATATACCGGACCCTCCGTCTACCCTCTATATACCCTAAATTGGGGACCATATGTCCCTGTTTGCGGGTACAAGGAGGGTCCTGGTACCCTAACACCTACACCTTAGACCAAACCCCATGGCAGGAGCGGACCTTAAGCGAGCGACTTGCAGAAAGACTACGAGCCAGACTCCCAGCAGCATGCTTCCTGGTTCCTTGAAGCCGCAGTTCACGGCACAGTCAGGTATGAAGCGTTAGTTTCCATTTTCTTTTCCATTATCCCCATATAATCCCATAGGGCAGGAAGCAAGGGGGAGACAGCAGAAAGGGAGTAGCATTCGCATTGTTTGCAAACTCGGACCTAGGAAGGATGGCTAATGCTGGCGTCAGTCCCCATGATGTCATACAACTTGCTCTGACCCTCAAAGCTCCCCAAGCTAAATAGGGCTGTCTAGTAGAAAGAAGGGATATGTTCCCAAAGGTGGTCTTTATACCAACCCTGAACTCAAGTCCTTAAATCCTAAGACTCCTACGACCTAAAGGCCAGCTCTCAAAAAACAATTCCTTCTGGTTAGTCCCAGTTCTTCAAAATGATGGTCACTGATTTTTGATGCACCCTGCACATGGTACATACCCTCCTATACATCACAGTTTATTCCCTACAAGGGCCCCAAACCCTAAACCCTAAACCCCTGAACCCTAAACCCTAAAACCTAATAACATTGAGAAATGGGTGTATTCCTGGGGTCCCTGAGCCAGGCTCACGCCCACTGGATCACCCCGGAGGCTTGTACTCTAAGGACTTTAGGAGGGACCCCTAATAGGGACCCTAGTAGCTTATGGGGGCTAATATGGGGACTACCTAGGGATATAGGGGTTATGTAATGACTATATAAGGGTTATATATGGTAATGGGATTAAGGGTCCATATTAGGGGTCCCTCCTAAAGTCCTTAGATGTGGGAGGAGTTGCGTGGGGTTCGGGGTGTGGGGGCTCAGAGTTTTAGCGCTTAGGATCGGGGTGTTGGGGTTCAGGATTGGGGATTAGGATTCCGTCATGTTCCGACAGAGATGAAATCGGCTCAGACGTGGAGCTCATGGGTTTCTGGTCGGGTTTAGACAGGTTGCAAACCGGAGTCACATGGGGTTGACTCAAACCTGGGGCCTGTGCTGTTGGGAGTCCTTCTCTCGAGGATACTCCGGATGGCCTTGCATTGGCAGGGGTAGTAATAACTGCAATGATCGTTGCAAAACATTCTAGGAATCATGTTAGCAGTAATAAGTCCTAGTCATAGGCAGAGTACTAGTAATAACAACAGCTATAACAGTAATAGCAGTAGTAATTGTAATCATGCCGGCAATGGCATAGCTTGAGCCGTGGTCAAATGAACGTCCAAGATGCTCAGAATTGAGCATTGCTCAGCATTACTGGGGTAGGTTGAAAATGTTTGTTAACAAAAAACTGATTTCCTAGAGCCCCCAAACCTGCCTTAGATTAGTGGATGGAGGAAGGCCTGCGCGACAGAGGATGAGCAAAGCACGTGTACTTGCAGAATTGATCAGAATTGAGTCCCTTGCAAGCCTCATATAACTACAGTAGCAACCCCAACCCTAAACCTCTCATAGAACTACAGCAGATTATCGCCCAAATCCCCGTGCCAGTCATTTGCAGTAGCCCCCTACATATGCAAGGCTCCAACCATCCACACACCCATTGTGATATACTATAATATACACCTAGACCCTCCTCCTACCCTCTATTAGGGCCTAAGTACCTACTATTAGGGACCATATATCCCCAATAAAGGGTACAAGGAGGGTCCTGGCAGAGAGTATAGGGTTTATAAGGTTTAGGGTTTAAGGTCAGGGTTTAGGGTTTAGGGTTCGCGCTGTCGGTCAGGTGGGGTCATGTTTTCGGCAGGTCACCTCGAAGCCATTTCATCTAGACCTTTTTGCCACAGAATCCTCCCAGTGGTATTTACCACTTCCATCCACTTCCCTCACTACCCCACACTCAAGGTTAAACCTCAAACCCCTAAACCCCTAAACCCTAAACCCCTGAAGCCCTCAACCGCCAAACCTAAATCCTATAAGATAGCAGTTTTCACTTCATTTTCCATTGTCCCTATATATCCCCAATATACCAGGCAGACAACGACACTGTTGATACTAAAAGTAGTGTACAAAAATTGCCATGTGTTTGGCTACTTCGGGTCTTGCACATCGGATTTATCATCAACAACCGGATGCCGCTCTTGAAGATGAAGTTTGAGGTCCAGCAGATCGGCAACGAGCTTATCGTCGAGGCCAGCTTCGGATTGTCTGTTTACGTGAACAGGTCTTACTGTATAATCATCTATGTTATCCCCCTCCTGCGTTGTTAGAATGTTTCCAGCAATTGGTGGGGTGCTAAGAGCAAGCACCCAGCTATTTTGCAGGAGGAGAAAGGGATGTACCCATCTCACCTGTGTTGGAGTATTCCCGCCCGCATGCTACTTGTATTCCACTCATTTTATACCTTGCAGCTACTAGCGCCATCGCCTTGGCAGTTGCTCACGATCGAGATGCTGTTGTTCTGGCATTTCTGCTACAACAACTGCTGTTGTGGCTGCCATAGCCATTACCACTGCCACCAATACCAATTCCAACACTATCAAGTCCACACTTCTTGTTACTATACTTTGACAACTGCTACTGACAACAATAAGAATACCACCGCTACTTTCAACGCTCGTAATGCGCCAGTACGGCCACGGCGCGACAATGACCACAAAAGGAGCAAAACTGCTTATTGCCAATGGTACCGGTTGCTGTTGAATACGCGCAATCGTCCCAGTCCTGATGCTTTCATTTTTTGTGTAGGAGAAGAGCCGTAGCAAAGCCTTGCATTGCACATTAGACTGCAAACCTCTACGATGGGTACTGAACATCCTGCATGACCCTAATACCCTAAACCTTGGCAAATACGGGGTTATCACATACTAAAGTCATATAGGATGTTCAGTGTCAAGACTAGGGGTACGTATGGGGGGGGCGGGGGGGGGTCCCAAATTTAGGGGATACCACTCTTAGCTCCCTATAATAAGGATTATAGTATTTGAGGTTTATACTTGGGGTAAACCTATGTAGGGTGCCCTAAACCCGAAACCATATGTATCTATACTGAGCAGTTTTAAAAAGCCATATGTATCTCTCGAGCCATGGGTCGATTCACATACCCCAAGTGATGCAGCCCCGTTTCAAGGGCCCTGGCGTAGGTTCATACCCTCTTAGGCCCCGAAATGGCCATCCAGGAACCTCTTGAGCCCCAAGTGTTCTACTTTCGGGTCTCTCCAGGGTTTAGGGCTTTGGGGTGGTTTGGGGTTTAGGGTTGAGGGCTTGGGCCCCAAGTATATACTACAAAGGTACCTGGACCCTTTGGGAGAAGTCCCCCAAACTTCCACACTTTTGGGTGGGAGGCCTCAGGCCTAGATCAGCGAGGACTGCTGACGAAGGCCAGTGTTACGGGATCATCCTTTAGGGGTTTACTTGGGGGCCCATGGGACTTAGTACTTACTTATAACTGGGATTATAAACCTACTTAAAAGTGGGGTAACCCCTATAAGCCCATTTAGGAGGATTATAAGTAGGGTTATCAGCCCAGTTATAAGTGGTTACTAAGTCCCATGGGCTTCCAAGTAGGGTTTGGGGTTTAGGGTAGACATCCCCTCACCACTTCATATGGACCATAATCTAAACTCCTTGAAGGGAGTAATATAGGGGACGATATAGGAGAGTACTATAGGGGTTATTAGTGGGGCTACTAGGAGTTTAGACTATAGTACATATGACATGATTCTGCCTTATAGTAGCCCAGCTACGCGGGGGAGGGCATCTTGCATGTTGGGTTCACTCTAGGGGGGGCTTGTTTCAGAGTGATGGCAGCGGCTAGCTGCTTCAGCTTGTTCTCGGCCGGTTTCTCATGCTTGCGGTTTTCGGTTGATGGTGACATATGATGAACATTTTGGGGACCATGCCGGTGCTTGAAGGAGTTATCGAAGCATGATCTGACAGAAGTTCTGCTTCACGCAGGCAAGAGCAGCAGTCTATCCAAAAGAAGGGACGGTTCCATCATTTTCGCCTTCGGCTGGCTCAACTCAACGCAGGATATCGTGGAATGGACTACCATTATGCCAGGGTTTCTGACCCCGGAACAGAAAGACCGCGCCCTCTAGCATTGAGCAAAACAGGCTTCGCACCAGATTCCTACACCAAACATTGGGCTATCCTCCTTTAACTCGGTTTCCATGTTAGTTTTGGGAGACCCCAAACCCTGAGCAGCAGAGAGCGGGACAGTTGCTGAGCCCCGAGACGCTATAAACCCTAAAGCCAAAATCCTAAACCCGGAATCTTAAACCCTTAACCCTAAACCCTAAACCCTAAAAGGGCAAGCTGGGACCTGGATCAGTCTTCAAGGGCCTCGAGCAGGAGCAGGCGCCCGGGAAGAAGGGTCAAGGAGCAAACCTAGAAATTATGACCAACGGAATACTTGAATAGGGTTTAGGGTTTAGGGTTTAGGTTTAGGGTTAAGGGTTTAGCATTTAGGATTTAGGGTTGAGGGTTTAGGGTTTATAGGGTTCAGGATTTAGAGTTCAGGATTTAGGGTTGAGGGTTTAGGATTTTGGGCTTAGCGTTCCTAGGGATCCAAATAGCCAGATGTAGGTAATATCTATACACTTGGATCCCTAGGATGTGGCTTGCTTTCTGTGACGCTACCTTGGGGTTCTTACTCGTTTCCTGGCTCTCGCTGGCAGGATGCTCGGACAACTAAGAGAGCTCAAATTGCGCAAAACCAGCCAATGTGCCCAAAGATTACTCTAATTTCTGTCTGCAGTTCTTCTTGTCGCAGTCCTTCGGAATTCTGTGCTTTTATGTAAAATGTAGATCGTGGCCCTTCAGTGAATATCTACGCTACAGTAGCAAGTTGTGGCAGCAGCTCGCGCGCAAGTGCAGGTGCAAGAAGAAGAGCAGGAGGAGGAGCAAGAGCAGGAGCAGGAGGAAGAGCAAGAACAGGAAGAGGAAGTGGAGCAGGAGGACGAGGAGGCCGGCGATGCTGTACTTTCAACAATGTCATCGACGTCCTTCATTGGAAGTTGAAGTTAGGGTTCGCTTCTTTAAGGGTCCCTACGCTTCTGTTGAAGAGCTGCCCTGCCTAACTTCACCTTTTAACATTCCCGTTTTTGGGTGAACACGGTGCCTGCAGGAAGAAGCTACGGATCAGAAGTACTCCAGAGAAGACGAAGGCGGCATTCTGGATATGGCAAGCGTGAAGGGGGTCCTGCGACTGTTCTAGCCACAAGCATTCACCCAAAGGGTCCATGTAGGT
>CAJNIZ010000555.1:0-14185 GCA_905231905.1 Symbiodinium pilosum | reverse complement strand
AACCCTAAACCCTAAGTCCTAAAGGAATGGGTTTGACGTGGGTTGAGGCTGTGGAGGATTAGGTTGCCTTGCGCTGGGTTTGGCCTAAACCCTAAGTCGTGAACCCTAAGCCCTACGAGCTGTCACAGGAATTTCCTTGAAGGCATGGTATATTCTAGTACATTATGGTATATTATAATATACTATGATATATTTTAATATATTAGGGTATATTATACTGTATTATAATATAATACAGTATACTATGATAATGGAGAAGAAAATGGAAGCTACTATCTAAGAATTAGGGTTTAGGGGTTTAGCGTTTAGCGGTTGAGGGTGTGCGGTTTAGGGATTTAGGGTTTGTGGCTTAGGGTTTCCTGGTAGGGGTGTGCATGTTGGGTCATGGGCTAGGTACGGACAGTCCTTCTGGGACGTTAATGCGTTTGTAGGTTTGATTGGAGCCCAGAACAGTAACCGTGCCCGCAATGCGATGCGCGTGCCGAAACCTCAAACTGTGAACCCCAAATCTAAACCCTAAACTGCCCCAAATGCTGATGCCTGGGGATTTCTGGGATTTAGGGCTTGGGGTTTGATATCTCACAACCCCACAAAACAGCTACAATCAATGTGTGGTAAGATAGAGGTATATAGAGGTTACATAAGATCATATACGAGTATGCGGTATAAGGTTTAGGGCTATGATGGAGGATATGATGGAGAATCAAATGGAAAATCAAGGGGAAGCTGGGTATATAGGGAGGGAGAATTACGGTCTCAGCTTCCTTCCTCAAATATACTTCAAAATAATGTTTGAAGCAGGGTTCCAAGATGGGTGGAGCTTCACCCGAAAACCTAAAGGGCAGATCCAAAACCGTAAGCCCTAAAGCCTAAATCTTAAACCCAAAACCCTAGATCCTAAAGCTTAATCCCTGAACCCTAAAGCCTGGACGGAGTTGGTACCTTGTGATAGGGAAGTTCGCACATGTTCCACGCCTTTGCTGGCTCCAACAGGTCGAGCACTATGAGGCGTAAGTAGCGAGTCACTGTTTTTTTTGAGGGTTCAGGATATGGACATAGGTTGATATAGGTACATAGGGATGACGGAAAGGCAAATGGAGATGATTTTCAGTGGGTTTAGGAATATGTAAGGTGAGCCCCCCACCCAGCAATAGTGACTATAAGGAATAATGGTGATCATACTACGGTCCTCTTATATTCCTATTATACCACTATTAAAGGGTGGCGGTCCACCTAAGCTCTAGGTATGTATATATACTCGATTTTGTATCTTGAAGGGCAGCCCTACGGTATTTGCATGTATTTGATGTAGAATAGAAACACGGGCTAGAATTTGGCTTTCTGATTCTCAAACGCAGGACCACCAACTGATTGCTGACTTGCATATTCAATTGTTGGAGCGAGCTGGTCAAATCATCGGCGCTGCTACATGCGTATTTATGTTGCGCAGGCTAACATGTTGTCTCCCTGAACGCCTTAAGCCTCCTCCAAAACAAAATCCTGTAACCAGACGCACTGACGCAAGGGCGATGTGATTTGATGCAGTCTTCGTCGTACGGAGCCCACTTGTCAGATAGCTCGTTTTTTCTGCTGGCTTCAGTTTTTTTGCAAGGAACTTGACCAGGGTTATGGCAGAGTTTTGCCCAGGTGTACAGATTAACGAGATAGTCGGCATGATCCTGAGGTCAAATGCTGACGACAGCTCTGCCGAGCTGTTCACGCGGCATTCTTTGATGCACTGCTTTGCTGTTGCCCTGTCCCTGGCAGTTCCTGGATATGTGGGCGATTCATGACATTCCGCTCCCGTTTTTGTACCTCCATACTACATTTCAAGAACCTTGAGAGGGACCCCATCGCCGGCACCAACACAGATGTCACACCAACGAAAGGGTACGTGCCACTGAAAAGTATATCGCGGTCTCAAAGGGGGTTAGCTGACCCGTTCAGAGACCACCCTGTGATTATTGGTGGTTGGTGGGGAGTGAAGGAAATGGGCATTGGGGGCTACAGCAGGGGGTTCTACAGGCAGTACCATATGGATCCATTCCTCCTTTCCCTGCTTATTGTCGTCCCTGTCGCTAGCAGCTAATGAAGGGATCCATGCCTAGGTTGGGCCCCCACCCACTAATAGTGATCACAAGAGGTAATAGTAATTATATAGGGTCCTTATATTTTCCTAGTATACCACCTAGTATACCACTTTTAGTGGGTGGAGGCCCAACCGAATCTATGCCTGCATACCCTGCAAACTAGAGGGACTTCAACCCGGGATCATAGGGACAACTGTTGGGATCCCCTCCTCCATTCGCAGTTGAGGGTTTAGGGTTTAGGGTTTACCATTTAGGGTTTAGGGTTGAGTGTTTGGTGTTTAGGGTTTAGGATTTAGGGTCTAGTGTTAAGGGTTTAGGATTTAGGGTTTAGGGTTTAGGGTCGAGTGTTTAGGGTTTAGGCTTGGCGATTACAGGTCAGGATGAAACAGTGGGCCTACTTACTACACGTGGCCCTGCTACAAGGATCCATTTCCCCGTTCCCGGTTACCTACCCGAAGCCCTAAATCATATTTAGCAGCTTCCATTTTCCATTCCTCCTCTAAGCTTCAATCATGATATATACGTATATTTATACCTATACAGCTACATTAGCTTCCATTTCTGTTCCATTCCCCCGTTCCCTACTCATCACCAGGAAGCGCGGGGCCTGTTAAATTAAAGTAGCATTTTGGGGAATGTTGCCATTGGTAAGTAAGGAACCCCATAAACCCTAAACCCCAACCCTGAACCCTAAACGTTATACCCTACATCCGCAGCCCTAGACCCTAAACCCCAAACCTTAAACCCCAAACCCTCAACCCAAATCCCTAAACCCTATAGCCCTTATGTCGAAGGGCAGTAGGCGTGTGAGTAAAGCTTTCTCAGGCACATCTCCTAGGTGCGTCCAGCGTCATGGAGGCCAGGGATGTTTCCGGGGTTTAGGGTTTAGGATTTAGGGCTTAGGGTTTCGGGCTTCGGATTCAGGATTTAAGGTTTAGCGTTTCGAGTTTAGGATTCAGGATTTAGGGTTGAGGGTTTAGAACAGACATATCCACCCCTCTCAAAAGGTCCCTGCAAAGACTGCTGTCTTTCAAAAAGGGTGCTGTTTTGAACCCCAGAGGAGCCCCACAAAGAGTATTGCTTTCCAAAAGGGGTTATATGCAGCCCAGACAAGTGGAGGACCGTTTGAGTGCAGTGTAGGGGGTATATAGGTATGGGATGGTATGGGTTAGCGCCTGGTGTTTGGCCAGTATTTCTAGGTTCCTGGGGGCGGGTGTATCTTGGGCATCCGTCGATGGCGCCCTGCTCTTGCTACTGGGGAGCGCTTTCAGAGGGTGCCGAGGGACTCATGACGAGTCGAGGTGCCGATGGAACCCCATGCCCCTCAATTTTGTCATGTCTTGGCCTTGGTATTTGAAGATGCCACTTCCAGGGAAGCCCAGTACCTACTGGTGCTTTGTAGGGTACAAGGGAATAGAATCCCTATATAATCCCTATATAGCATTTCCCTTTTTCCAAACTAAGCCCCAGCTACACGTATCCGAGGACAGCAGCATAAACTTCATGTTGGTTAACGCCATCCCTCCAAGTTATTTCCCCTCTGCCAGAACCTTCCTCTGATACTGTTTTGGCGCAGTATGCAGAGACTCCTTGAGACAACCGCCCAGATGTTCTTAAGATATCATGGCAGGCTGCACGACACTGGGCATCAGCACTGGGCTCTGCAGTCGTTTTGCCAAAGCAGGGCGTAGGAGTCGGGGATGTTACCAGAAGAGGAGTAAGGCACCCAATTTTTTTGGGGGGAGTTTGCGGGGGTGAGGAGTTGATGGAGTACGCTACGCATGTAGGGATTCTGGCTTCCTGATTTTACCTTAAAGGGGCCTAGGGTGTTCATGCTCAGGGCAGAGGCAGCACACGCTGAATGCAACAAGGTCTTGCGGGTTGCAGTGGTTAGACTGGGTAGCGGTCTACAGGGATCATAAAGGGGTTCATATGAGAGTTTCAGAGAGTTGTAGGAAGGAGATCCCGCATGAGTTTTCCACCATTTGAGAACGCTCCGCATCTTTTTGAGCAGATTGAGTCTTCGTAGAGTCGCCACTGTCAATGCCGTTGCCGCTGCGACAGTCTTTGCCATCGCCACCGGCGCCACCGCCACCGAAGCGGCAGCGATGGCGATGGCGAGGGCGACTGCCACAGCGACGGCAGCGGTGACCCCAGCGGTGGCTCCGACAACTGCGACAACAACGACGACAAGGAAGACGACCACTATCATCGCTTCTGATAATCATTGCCAGCCCCAAAGTGGGTTCTGGAAATTGAGGTCCTTCTTTGCGATGCCTGCCAATAAGGACCATAACATTTTTGTGATAGGGACCCTTGTTCGTTTTTTTTTTTTCTTCCAAGGTCCTTTACCATGGCTAGTGTTGCCATTGCTTCCAATTTAGTAGTGCTCACTAGTCTAGCCTTAGTATCACCATCATGCTTTCAAGCATCTTCATCACTGCTATTGCTGCTGAGCCTATGCAGAATTCTACCGTCTGAAAATCGCTGTCATTCCCAACGCTGGGGCGGGTGGTCTAGGCAGCTACAGCTAGAACACCTGTGGAACCTTTACAAGTCATTATAACTCGGCGCCAGAGGCCATAGCTTGGTAGTGATTTGAGTGTTTCCTAAAACACGTGGTACCATTTAGGGGGTCCCCATGATCGGGATTATAGTATATTGGGGTCTATATTGGGGTTCCCTTATTTAGGGAAACTGACATTTGAGTTTTTTTCTTGCCGGGCCCCATCTACAGTCCTGTCATACCATTTTCACAGGGGTAGGCTTGAACATATTTTTTTTTAAATTTGTTCGCCCTTAATCACTATATAATCCTTATAACTCACAAACACTCATTTTTTTCTAGGGCCCCCAAACCTACCATAGTTCGGTGGGTCACGGGGTGAACCTTCCTAGCCCAAACACCCTTAAGTTTTAAACCCCGGGCTTTGCAACTTCCTAAAGTCCTCATATGTGCCAGTATCTGAATTAATTAAAGGTGGCTATATGTACAAGGGGTTAATGCAGGGGTCATTACGGAGGATACTAGGAGTTTAGGCTAGCTCATATGCCGGAAGTTCGGGTTTTGGGTTTAGCGTTGTAGAAGCCTGAATAGTAACCAATATACTCCCTCCTTAATCATCCTCACAACATTATAGCAGGAAGTACAAAACAATCCTTTCCCAATTAAACAGATACTGACGTATATTCAACATAGCCTCAGAAAGGATGCTTCAGGAACGCTGCATTTCCGGCTTCCCCAAATTCATATGAGTTACAGTCCAAACTCCTAGTATCCCCATAACTCCTATAATACTCCCCGATATAAATCCCCTGTATACAGCCCTTTGAGGAGGTTAGAATGTAGCTCATATAGCAGACGTAAAGCAACCCCAATCCCTGAACAAATGTTGCCAAGGCAAATGCAGCTCAAAAGCCCTGCGCTCAAACCCCAAGGTCCCTAAGCCTGGAAATTCTCCAAAAACACAAGCTCTAAAACCCTAAGCCTCTGACCTTTGACCCCAAGCCCAAATTCTAAACCCAAAGCCCCCAACAGAGCGGCGTCTACGCGCACGCCGCGGATTTTCCCTATGTATAGCCATACAGTTGGGAGCGAGTGGCAGGCATGAATCCCAACCACCCTAAAGCCTGGACTTACGCGACCTGACCCTACCTCGCCCCAAATAGTGCTTTATTGAGAAGTTGCGTCTAATTAATTCAACTTAATTTCGGGCTCTAAAAGCTAAGCCCCAAATGGAGGAACTTTTGAACCACCCTATAAAGCCCCAACAATGGCGAAAAAGTACTTGGGGGCCTGGGGATCCTAAGATTCCTCCTAGACCCTAAACCCCAAACCATTCGCCGTATCACTGAGGTTGATGGCGGACGCCGCCTGGTTGGTGCATTGGCCACGTTGGACGCAGAGGCGGTGCCCATCTTCAGGGCAAGTTCCTGGCGCCTAGGTCACAATAGCGTAAGTTGGCGAGTGAATTTGGGGTCCAGTGCTTGGAGTTTAGGCTTAGGGTCAGGGTTTAGGCTGTAGGGCTGGCGCGGCATGGGTGGGAGTGGATCTTACTCGTCCTTCTGCCGTTCATGCACCCACGTGACGTGCGTTTGGAATCCAAGGTAAGGGTTTAGGCATCCAGGGTTAGGGTTTAGGCATTGTCCAGGGGCTATAGATGATTACATAGGTAGGTTTCCGTTTTCAACAGCAGCGGGTTGTATCTTCATAGGGGCCTGTGCACTGTGCTGACTTGGTCGAATAGTACATCCCCAGCGAAAAGTTCAACCTTTACACACGGCTTGATTCCTGTGGCCTTGTATATATTGCATATGTATATATGTGTAAATATATGTATATATATATATACATAGAGATGTGTCTGCGCCAACCCTTGGCCCTTCTAAACTGTCAAGCTTCACAGCACGAAAGGGCAATGCCATTCCGGCGGGGCGGTCTTTAGAAGCGAAGCCTACTATTTAGCGCACATCGTTTCAAAACAGCGGGTTAGGGTTTTAGGGTTTAGGAATTTAGGGTTTAGGGTTTACGGTTTAGGGTTTACGGTTTAGGGTTTTAGGGTTTAGGGTTTAGGAGGTAACGGAGGCAGGAAGTCCATGAATCCTAAACTAGTTCCGGTGCATCGGGGTCTCCATATGTTTGTCCACGATGTGCAGTCACTTGAATGCTAGCACAACTTGGCTCATACCGACGCATCTGCTGTCAAGCGTTTCCTGTCAGCAGTAATCTGACCCATTGGAAGTAGGATTGCATGTCGAACCTTTATCTAGTCTACAGATTAATTAAACCCAAAGCCGAATAAAGGTGTATCCTAAAACCACACCAGAAAGAAGTTTAACCCCAAAACCCTAGATATCTTCTAGTCATTAGCGAGAGGACCCACAAGCCGCGCCCTCGAATTTTGGAAACTCATTATAAACTTGACGAAGTCTCGAGGAAGTCTAAAGGAGGTATTCGTCTGGTGTGTCCTTGATGTATGCTTGGAATCATAGCCCTCCTTGCCCCAAGCGCGAACCGTAAACACTAAACCCGAGATCCTAAAGACCTAAACCCCCTAAACCCTTAACCCTAAACATCCCTAAACCCTCAACCCCCTAAACCCAAAGCTCTTAACCCCAACCCTTAGCCCCTCGAAGCCCTAAACCATAGATGACAATTTCGCTTTCATGGCTGCAATATGGAGATCCATTGCAGCAGATGTGCGGGAGGTCGTGGGCTGAATCCTTGTGGGTTCGGAGACAGTGGATGATGTGGTTTGGGGTATAGGGTTTCAGGTTTAGACTTGGGTGTGAAGACCAACCCTACACCCTAAACCCTAAAACCCTAAACCCGAAAACCCTAAACCCTAAACCCCTAAACCCTAAAAGTTAGTCCCCAGGTTGCATACATGGTGGAGTCTTATGGGCATAGGGGCAGATGGGGGCAGATACGTGGATAATTTTTTGGGAGATCAATGAGCGAGACACGGGCTTAGGGCTTAGGGTTTAGGGTTTAGGGGCTTAGGGTTGGAGTATTGGGTTGCTTGGAATGTATGCGTGTTCTTTTCAGCTGTCCCCTCTGAGATGTGGGAGTTGTCTGCTGGCACGGCCGTCACATAGCTGGACATAGTCAGACTCACACCTCCTCCAATGTTAGCTCTTCGCCGAACATTGCAAGTCCCAACATGGACACCTTGAAAATCATTGCGCTCTGGCTTTGGTTTACAGCGTGTAGGTCCTTGGGATATCTGAACTTTCCCCGCTGATGATTTCATACCCTAAGCCCTAAACCATGTATAAAGCCTAGCCAGGTACAGTGTTAAGGCAGGCACGGGCTGACACGTCTTCTTCTCGAAGGTTTTGTTGGAGGGTTAGGAGTGTTTAGGGTTTAGGGTAGGTTAATTGATGATGATAACTTGGGTTGTCATGTGGTCTCCAGGGGTTGTTTTGAACAGGTCTACGAGGTCCGGGAAAATTATAGTGACCTCACCGAACCTCACCTGTTACTTAAAAGGTGATGTGCATAGAAAAGTGTCATGAATTGACTTAGTTTAGGGTTTGAATATACAATAAGAGCTATAGTGGAAACTCCTTCAAAGGAGGACTATTTTAGGGGTCATTAACGGGGATACTAGGAGTTTGGATCATGGTTCCTAAGTAAGATGTCCAACCCTAAGCCCGCAACCCTAAACACGAAACCCCAAACATTAAACCCTGAACCATAAACCTTAAACAATAAACCCTAATACCTATAGTCCCCCTTATGTAGATAGAATATGGGGTATATGGGGATCTTATTACACCATACCCAAAGCCCTATTCTATCTACTTAAGGGGGACTATAATTCCTTAAACCCGCAAGTAAGCCCAGAAGCTCCCAGATGGATCCTATAACAGCTGACCTCCAAACCTTGCGGTTGGCGACCTGAACTCTCAGAAGCAGTT
The DNA here is from genome assembly GCA_905231905.1 of Symbiodinium pilosum. Classification (NCBI taxonomy): domain Eukaryota; class Dinophyceae; order Suessiales; family Symbiodiniaceae; genus Symbiodinium; species Symbiodinium pilosum. Next base: position 5,672 of record CAJNIZ010000555.1, on the reverse strand, counting down.
CAGGGTTTAGGGGGTATATTTTGGGTTGGGCCCCCACCCACTAATAGTGGTATATTAGGAATTATATAAGGACCCTAATATAATTACCATTACCTTTTGGGGTCACTATTCGCCCCCAACCTAAGGTATATTCTACTGCGTTTATATAAGGACGGTAAGGGAGTCATTCACGCTTCTGCATCACATGCGGGAGTGCGTTTTAGTTGGCAGAGCTTCTTGGAGGGTAGCTTGATATGTTTCTCCCTGATCGGATCCCATGCCCGTTGCTGGCATGTTCCTGTGCAAATCTGATTTTTATTATGGGCCATAACCTTTATACTACCTTGTATGACCTATAGGAACTGATTTTGTTACAGAGCCCTAAACCATCCTAAACCCAAAACCCAACCCTAAACCCTAGACCCTACATCCATCCCAGTCTATTTGTTCAAGGAGCAAATGGTTTAGGGTTTAGGGGGAAACAAGAGTTAGGGGTACTTTGTTGGCGGTTCCTAGGATTACAGTATTTCAAGTTCTATATTGGGGTCCCCTTATGGGGGCCTTAGTAGGTATGCTTGAGACCCCTCATAAGCCATCTAGACACCCTAAACCCTAAACTCTAAATCATATATCCCCACGATTAACTTGATTGCTGAGTCCCCCAACCCTCCAAGTAAGCACCCAGGATTATAAAGGGACTTTAGGGTTTAGGGTTTGGGAATCCCAAACAAGAAACCTCAAGAATATAGTAGGAACATAATAAGAATATACTTACCAGGGTCCTTATATTCTATTCTATTCCTACCATATTCTCGGGGTTCCCTGTTTGGGGTTCCCAGTAAAGTCCCTTTAGATGAATCCCAGACTTTGGGCCCATGGATCCAACCTTTGGATGGCGAGCGTAAGAGCGAAGGCCCAGGCCCTAAACATTATGCAGTCCCCCTTAAGTAGATAGAATATGGAGTATATGGGGGGCATGCTATAATATACCCCAAGCCATATTCTATCTACTTCAGGGCGACTATATCCTAATCCCCGAATCGGAATCCTAAGTTGATCAATCCTAAACCCTAAGTCCCAAACCCTAGAACCCTCCATCATCAACCTAAGCCCGAAGCCCCAAACCCTGGCACCTGTGGCCCGGGTGCTGCGATGGGTGTCTCGGCTTGCGTTTGGCGCCGAGCCCTGGCAAGCAATTGGTTAGATGGGGGACCCCAATATAGAAGCCAACATGTTATAATCCTTATTATAGGGCACCCTAAACCCTGAACCCTAAACCCTATACTAAGGGTTATCAAGGGGGGTACTAGGGGTTTAGAATTCTCGGGACCCCAAAGAAGGTACCCCCTAGATTCTGGGAAGCCCTCCTTTGCGTAAGCCAGCTTGAAATTCAGCTCAGCGCATGAGGGGGTCCGTTATTCATCGTGAACTATGTTCAGTGTTTGCAGCTCAGGATTTACGTGACTGGAGGTTTAGTGTATTTCTGGCCCAGTTACAACTGTGCTTATAGCCCAATTGCGACTACACAGTTCTGACCATTTCAGCAGGCTAAATTTAAGCCAGTTTGGGTTCAGGATTAGGTATTGCCAGCTAGAGTGTTATCCCATCAAGGGAGAATCCAGTGGACCAGGAAATGGAGCATGAAATGAGGATAGGGGGTATTAGGTAGGAAAACAGTCCAGTGGGCTGGAGTTGGCGGTTTCGGGTTCGGGGTGCTGGTGTTGGTCAGGGACGATGGTTCAGGGTTCTGGGATCTAGCGGCTAGGGTCCCGGGTCTTAGTTTGGTATATACTTTTGAGGTTGATTGGAGTTAGTAGCTACTCAGAACTGGGCTTAACCGTGCTTATAACCTCTTATCCCAAGCCCCAAGTATACACAAGGTTTATAGTGGGAATGTGGATCTTTGCTATCAAAAGTTAGAGACTAGCACCAGCGTTCATGATCATTGCAATGGCGATGCTTGCCAAAAGCTGAAGGTCTGCTGAGTATTGCACGGTGCTGGCAATGGTGTCATGTAACAGCCATAGTAGTACGGAAACATGTACGCCTTCTCTGGTTTCTATTTATGAGGAGTGGGCCCTGAAATAAACGGCCTCCGAACCTTGAGCCTCGGGTGCTACATCTCTAATCGAAGTGCTTAGCGGTGCCTAGGGACGGATTGGTACACATGGGAGTTTCTCACTGTCTGGGGCCTCCGGTTGAGGCCCCCTAGCACTAGGCTCCCAAATATTGCGGGTCGGAAACACCGGAAAACCAGCCTTTTCGAACACGGCCACGCCCACTTGGCTGCTTCCGCAAAGACCCTCTATAACAAAAGATGAGTGCGCTCAAAGAGACCCCAATTTTTGGAAACCCCCGAAAGCTTCTCGCCAAGGGGTCCTGCTGGCAGTGAACGCAGGGTTGGTGGTTTCTTGGGTGCCGCAGATGCACATGAGCAATGTTTTCCACGGACGTATTGAAGGGTTTCTGAAGATTTTGGGCCCAGGTATACATGCGGAATATGGAGATTGTTGGGAGTCATAGGAATTTCTTTGAGAAACTCCTAAACGAGAAGTAGTTCACAACAGGGATGCTGGATACTAGAGCCCACCGTACAGAGCAAGACTATTTTTTGATCTTATAGGCGTATCTTATAAGAATACAACAAGCTTACTTGGCTCGACCACGGGAAACAACACTGCTCAATGTGTTTCTTGATGCGCTGCTTGGAGGGTCGGGACCCCCCCAAACCCTAAACCCGGAACCCTAAAGGGTTTAGGGTTTAGGGTTTTAAACCCTTACCACATGCGAAGAGTCCCTCAAAAGCCTTCGGGGGAGAGGGTCGAGAGTCGTAAAAGTTGAAATGTGGCCAGAACTTTTTTTTTTTTTCTGGGGGGGGAGGCTGTCAGTGCATGAGGGTTGAAGCCAAAGTTGAGATGCTTGGGAAGTGGCCCAATATTTTCCAGGGATTTGATATACGTAAGTTGGCGGTGTGTGTTTTCATGCTATTGCCTTTTTTCCGCGACAGGTCAAGTACAGGTCTCACGAAGTGAGGGATTTAATTTCCTTAGGCAATTCTTAAGTTGACGTAGGGACATCCTGGATCTGCTTACCTTCGGGTCACAAAAAGGGAGGACTGATAGCCCTTCCCTAACACAAGCATGGAAGCCCAGATGGGCGCAGTCCAACGGACAGTAATGTAGAAGCCCTTAATGATTCATGTGTAGTCACATGAAGACGTACGCCAAACTCCCTAAGCCATGAACCCTGTGGCTGTAGGGGCCCTTCGAGTGATAGACCTCCAATCCGCGCGGTTTAGTGTCGGGCTTTTGGGAGGGGCCAAAAAATTTCCTAAGAGGCTCGCGAACCTTAAACCTTCCTGGGCATATGTATTCCTACCATAATTAAGAGGCTACCCTGTTTTTGAGCCAGAAAACTCAGCAATTCGTCGTAGAGCCCAAAGACGTAAAAGAGTGTATTCAACTTGAAATTGGAAGCTGAACCCTACCTGGATTTTGGATGTGTTACCTGTTTGGGATATATCCTACAACAAATCTAGGACAATAACCTACGAAAGAAGGACGCCCAGGCTCCAGGTAACTCCCTGAAAGCCGAAACCCTTAAACCCCTAAACCCTGGAACCCCTAAACCCTCAAAGCCTCAAACCCCTAAACCCTTAAACCCTTAAAACCCTTAGCGCCCGCAACCCCTAGGCTCTTAAACCCTAAACCCCTAAACCCTTCAAACCCTCAAACCCTTAAACCCTTAAACCCTCAACCCCTAAACCCAGAGCCATGCCATGAAACAAAGCCCAGCTGGAGGCAGGGTTCCCTTACATCCTTTAGGGATTAGGGATTAAGAGTTTAGGGTTTAGGGTTTAGGGATTTAGGGATTTAGGGTTTAGAGATTAGGGTTTAGGGGTGTACGGTTTGCTGGTTTTTGGGTCTTAGATAAGAGCCTCACCATACTTCCCAAAGTGACGTCTATAGGGGTCATATAGGGAGCCTTATGAAACTTATATTCTGTGCGTCTTGTGCCGTTTGTTTTTTCTGCATAGTCTTACTATGGCATACTGAAGGTACTGTGGATGGACGTAATCTATACGGTCTGAATCACAATATTTTTGGGGCCCGGAGTGGTGGAAGATGTCCTCCATCCGTGCGAAAACCTGAACTCCTACAGCCTAAACCCTATGATCCCTTTTTAAAATCCCCTATATAACGTGCTTTAAGGAGTCTAGACCCTAAACCCTAAACCCTATATCACCCTTTATACAATCCCCTATCCAACCCCCTTGAAGGAGTACAGGCCCTAAACCCTGAACCGTGTATACTCCCTTACATTATCCCCTACATAAGCCCCTTTAAGGAGTATATCATAAACCTGCTCAAGCTACGGGTGAAAAGGCTGATGATGAGTGCCAGTCGATCGATGGCGAAGGTTGGCTTCCTCCTTCTGACCTGGTTAATTGCGGGTTATAAAGGGGGGGTATAGGGGATTCTATAGGGGATTCTATAAGGGATTATGTACGGTTTAGGGTTTAGGATGGGGGGTGTATGTATGTAAAATATGTATACATACATACACACACATATATATACACACATACGTGGGGTAAAGGAGCTCTTGATGTGGGTCATATAAGGGATTAAAAAGGGGAGCATTGTAGGGGTTAGCTAGGGGGATACAAGGAGTTTAGACTATAGCTGATATAGGGTTTAGTTGAGGTGGTTATAAGAGGATTTGTTTACCCCGGCACCCGGAACTCGGACCCTATAGCTATCATCCGATTAGAGAAGGCTTCTATTCTATTGGTGGTCTTAAGTTACTCATTTTGGGGGTTCCAAGTTCTGCGCTCTCTTCCAGAGGTGGTTGCTACATGCTGCCTCTGTACGTAAGGCATTATAATACCATCCCCCTCAAAGGTACCCGGGGGGGTGATTACCCTAAGTGGTTCTAGCATTGTAACCCCTAAACTACCCGCAAAACGTAAACCCATCGCTCAACCCGGCCCTAAACCCGAAACCTTAAACCCTGAACCCCTAACTCTGCTAGGTAAGGTCTTTGAACCCTAAAAGCCTAAACCCAAAACCAAAACCCGAGCCTGGCCTTGGGACCTCTAAGCTGAAACCGTAGGGTTATATAGGGTTCTTCTATAGGGGTTATGTGTGGCTATATAGGGTTATATTGGGGTATATTGGGTTATCTAGGGTTATATTTGGGTATATTGGGTTATACAGGGTTATATTGGGGTATATAGGGGTTATATAGGGATAGTGGCAAAGAAAACGGAAGCTACTAGATAACCTCAACGGCATGAGCTTGCATCTTCAGCGGAGCTGCCAGGGTCGCCAGCATAAACCCCTATCCTGTAACACTGGCCTTAAACTTTGGAGCGGGGGATTCATTTAACACCTTAATCAATTGCATACACTCCCAGAAACTAACATGGAAACCCAAAAAGACCCCTATAAAGTCTACAGTCCTTCTAAAAGGGGACTACATGGGTTTCCATGTTTCTGGGGCATGCTGAGAGCTATGCACCATCTAAAAAGGTTACAAGGTGATACAATCTGCATAAGTCACCAGGTCTCGACCCAGCGATTGAAGCGCAACCCGCGTTCGAAACCTATTCTAGCTGCTAAAGTGAGCTAAAGCTTTCATGTGAGAACTTGAAACAACATTAGGGGTCCTGCTGAAGAGCCCTTCCTGAG
>CAJNIZ010000554.1:0-17862 GCA_905231905.1 Symbiodinium pilosum | reverse complement strand
AGGGTTTAGGGTTTAGGGATAAACTTTTCATGATGGTAGGGCTAGATTCTGGGTTTAAGGCTTCGGGTTGCAGATTAATGTTATACCCAAGATGGCTAAAGCTTTAAAGCTACGCTGCCTGGCTAGGAATTGGGTTTGTACTTGATGGCGGGTTTTCAAAGCTTAGGAGTCCGTTATGCGAGGTTCACTCTACAAACCTCAAGCCCTGAGGGCACGCCTGACGTCATTTTCAAAAGTCTTCGAACCTAAACCCTAGACCCAAAACCCTGAACCCTACACCCGAAAACCTAAACCCTCAACCATAAGACCTAAACTGAAAAGGTGTCAATGTGGCTGTACCCCGGGGTTTTGGGATTGCTTTCAGGACCCTAAAGGGATTGTATACATTGGCTTCTAGCAAGGGCTATTTTGGGGCCATATTGGGGAACACTTTCACAGGTACGACCTGAGGGTTTTTCAAAGATTTAGGGGTACAACCCGGTAACCCTGGATAACCCAGACCCCTCCCCTGGCTGAATAAATCATGAAGGCCCTTTGAAGGAGGGGATTTAGTAATCACAAGTCTCCACTCTAAACCCCAAATGGTAGTTTCCATTTGCTTTTTCCGTTATCCCTAATATAACCCCCATATACCTCCCGGTAACCCTAGATAGATGCCCTCCAGTATCCGGACAGCAGATTCCTCGCATCCTTTCATCTCCTCTCCAAGCAATTTCTAGGAATAGCCACTTCACGGGTTTTGGGTTTTGGGTTTAGCCTCTTGAAAAGGGCAGCTCGCCTTAGGGTGAGGGCCACGGTCCCACAAAACCAACGCGACCTAAAATCCAGAAGAATGCAAACTGGAAATCTCCACTAAAGCCTATACCTTCAGACACGTAATCCCTGAATCCTAAACTCTGAACCTAAACACCTAACCCTGCAAGCCCTAAACCGCTGCAATCGTACACTAAACCCACACTCATACCCAACCAAAACCGCGGTTTAGGGTTTAGGCTACCCAACCACCAAAATCGCCTGGGAGTCTGCCCTCTCGTCGAAGGTATCCAGGTCCAAATCTGTGATGGCCGGGACGACCATGCGTCTCGGATTGATTCCTGAGCCCATGGGTTCCTTTGGAGGTTTAGGGTTTAGGGTGTGGGGGTTTAGGATTTAGGGTTTACGGGTTTAGGGGTTTAGGGTTTAGGGCTTAGGGCTTAGGGTAGGCTTGAGGTCTGGGGGTTTGAGGCTTAGACTCTAGAGATCCAGCGTCTAAGGTTGAGGGCGTAAAAGGGCTTTGAAATTTGGGGATGTAACCCTAAACCCTAAACCCTAAACCCTAAGCCCTAAGCCCTGAAGGGGTTCAACGGTTCAAGGTTTCTTGGTCCATGACATCTGGACAGCTGCTTGAGTGCAAGACGCTGTTAAACATACACTCCTGAAGCATCTTCGTTAAACCCTAACCCCTAAGCCCTAATCCCGTAAACCCCTGAACCCTAAACCCCTCAACCCTAAACCCGAAGCCCCTAAACCCTAAACCCCTGAACTCGAAACCCCTAAGCCCATACCCTAGACTCCTAAACCCATAATTATTGAGGACTTGCCCAGAAATTGCCCGCGGCCGCTCGCAAAGCGGCCGACAATGGGCCACTTCCTCGCGATACTGGTCGACTTCCTCCCAGACATCCTACACTTACAGCAGGTCCACTGCATTCCACTGTTTACTTGCCAGGGTATCCCCTGTGCGCCTGGAGGCAGGGAGGTGCAAACTGAAAGTTGCACTTTTCGTTCCCCCTGCCTTCTGGCCAGATCGAAGATAGCATTGCCTGTGCATCCCGAGCATGAATCATGACAGGTCTTGGCCAAGCCGTGGCCATGCATGTAGGCTCATGTGTGCTACTGTCTAAACTCCTAGTATCCCCCTTAATAACCCCTATAGTAGTCCCCTATATAATCCCCTATATATTCCCCTTTAAGGAGTTTAGACTATAGCTCATGTGAAACCATCATGCCCCAGTCTTTCAGCTGCAACGCCTTTCAAGGTCAGTAAGTCACCGCTGGCCGAAGAAGTCCACTCATTGCGCATGGAGACGCCAGAGTACCGGTCGAACTCACAGGTCGGAATCCCAAACTCTAAACCTTAAACTCTATCCTAGACCACGTAGCCTGTACAGGCATCATGGGCCGCACGTAGGCGGCCACCGCATCGGGGGTTTAGGCTGTCAGGCGTTGTCAGTAGGGCTTTTCAAGAGTTTGGGGTTCAGGGTTTAGGGTCTAGGATTTATACGCCCCCTTAAGTAGATGGAAAATGGCCATATTCTATCTACTTAAGGGGACTATAGGGTTTAGGGTACATAACCCCCAAGAGCTTCATAGTGATCCATTTTCTTCACAATCAACCCAGCAAGGCTTGGAGGTGAGCAGAGCAGCAGCCCGTTTTGCACCCTAATCTCCTCCCCCTAATATTAAACCCCCAACCCTCGTAATAGTCAGTACTCTCCACTATTGTATATTATAATATATCAGGAGTATTTAATATTGGGGGGGGGGGTGCATATTATGAGGGAGGGGATTAAGTGTAATACATAGCAAGATGGGCATTTCTGGGGTGGTAAGGGAGTAAAGGCGGGTGGGTTAGGGAATGCTCTGACTACGTGCTCCAACAACCTACCCGAAACCCTACACTTCCACACCCTAAGCTTTAAGCCTTAAACCCCAAACCCCGAATTCCAAACCCACCCCAAACTCTAAGTCCCAAACTCTGAACCCCAATGCCAAACCCTAAGTCCCGAGCCAAGCCCTAAGTCCCAAACCCTAAACCCCAAGCCCTAAGTCTCAAATTCCCAATGCCTGCTTAAACGGTTCTCTCCCCTGCCAATCAGACAATGAGGCTCTAAGCTCTGAGATTTCGCGTGATGTCCACGTTTTGGAGAATGAGATGATCGCTAAGACGCCCCTATCCCCTGTAAGCAAAGACTTGACAACATGGCATCATAACAGAATCATGAAATTCACTTGCATTGCTGACGTGAGTAATGTTTTTTTGGTGGCTGAACCTAGTAATATTGTATTCCTTATATAAAATGCTATACCCCAAAAGGAGGATAGTATCTTACTCTATATTGGGTACCATAGTACCCCCAAACGAAATACTACTCAATTAGGGCGGGGTTAATAACAGCTGCGGCGCGCACTTGAGCAAGGATCTCCTGCAAAGCAGCAAGCAATCCCGTTCAGGTTGCAAGGCATTGGTTAGGAGGACCCCTCACCCTGCAATAGTGGTATAAGAGGAATATAAGAGGACCCTAATATAATCCCTATTATCCCCGATGGTCACTATTACTGGGTGGGGGGTCCACCTAAAGCATTGGGTTTTTGGCTGAAACGTCTGGATTTCCTGTTTTGAGAGTCCTCGCCCTGAAAGACCAGACTACTTGGGGCCGGAGGAGTTCCCAATGCAAGAAACATGCATACGGCGGTTTAGGGTTTAGGGTTTTCCTTGGCGCTCAGTCTTTTGGTGGCGAGGGGTTGGGACCGTGATCTTCTTCTTTGCGGTGATTTCTTTTGTGTCCCTTCAATCTGCTTGCTGCCTGGGGCCCATGACGTGCTGACCTAGGCTACTAGGCTCCACGTGCTTCCATGACTTAAATATTAAGTCTCGAGTAAAGACACAACATCCGCAAAATACGCTACAATCGTTCGCCACTGTTGCACCCATGACACAATGGCCTATGAAAGCCTGAATCAACTTGCTCATGCTTGTCGCAGGTACGAAATAACGAGCTCTTCGAGCCCACTCGTCTCTCACCATGAACTCCCAATGACACTGCGGCGCAGGCCCCCACCATCATCCAACTCCCCAACGTCACGTCCCGAAGTTTGGGAGTCGATGAAGTGTAGGCCCAATCAGGAATCTTAGGGATACACTGATAAGACGACTGGACACGCCCTGTCTACGTTCCAAGGTTCCTAGGACATCCTATACACACTGAGCAAAAACATTAATTAAGAAAGCTGCAAACTGTATTCTGGATAATTACCAAGTGAGTGAAAGTCTAAACTCCTCGTATCCTCCTTAATAAGCGCTGTAGTAATAGTAATCCCCTATATAAACCCCTAAATAACCTCCTTTAAGGAGTTTAGACTATAGCTCATATATAACCCCAATGTCCGTTTCATTTGCCCATTATTCCATTCTCCATGATTGGGGTAACATCTCTAAACCCTAAACCTTAGTTGTTTAGCCCCCTACCTTGAGCCTCAAACGCCTCAACAACCCTAAGCATAAATCTTGATCCCAAACCCTAAACCCCTAAACCCGGCTCAGCACAGTCCTGGTGCCAGTTCGGCTGCGGGGCGCAGTGGCAGTCGATGAAAGCTATGACATCGCCACGAGCCTGTTGGGACGTCGGAATGCTGGGCCCGAAGACCTACCCTACCTAGTTCCTTTCTGGGTCTGGTATGGGTTTTTGGTACAGTTCTTAAGAGCAAAGGGTACAGCATTGAAGCGCGTAGATAAGCCCTACCCGAAAGCCCCGAACCCAAATTTGTCCAGACACCCTGGGAAGCCTGATTTGAGTCTGAACCCTAAACCCTCAATCCCAAATACTAAACTCAAAAATCCCAAACTGAAAAAACCCTAAAATCCAAAGTCCTGTCGTCTCAGTACCGCATGGTTTTGGCACTTCATTGCTTAGGGCCTAACACTCGCACCTCAAGAGGATCTACTGTCAACAAAGCCCAAAGGGCTAGGTCGGAGGACTTAGGGTTTAGGGTTTAGGGTTTAGGGCTTAGGGTTTAGGGTTTAAGGTTTTGGGGTTCGAAGGCTTAGCTTAGGGTTTTGGATGTTAGGGTCTAAAAGTCCTAACTGCTCACATCCTTGGCTACCTGGCCGCCAATAGTAAGTGAAAAAATAGCCCACGACCCCTTAAGGACAGGCCAAAAGGCGATCATGATTCATGCTTTTGGGGTTCAGCCACGAACTAGAACTCCGAGATTGGTGAGAGGATGCCTGGAACTTAAACAGCAGCCACCTTTCCCCCCACCGGAAACCCTGAACCAGAAACCCTAAATCCTACATCCAAAGACCAAACCGTAAATGCTAGAACCTAACCCTAAACCCTAAACCCTAAATCCTAAACCCTAAAACCTCAACCCCAATTCTGCAAGGTTGGGGTTGCAAAATCCCCTTTTATCTGTACACTTCAACTTCTGAAGCTCTGAAGCCCGAAGCCAGTGGACCGAGCTTGATCCCGAAACCTCTGAACTCAGAACCCGAAATCTCTGAACCCTAAGGCGTATAAGGATTAAGACCTAAACCCTTAATGTTTTGAGGTGCTCCGGAGCCCTATGCAAGCCCTAAACTTAACCCTAAACCCCAGGCCCCAGGCAAATGCCTAAACCTCTATACCCTAAACCCTAAAACCCTATACCCTAAACCCTACACCCTGAACCTTGATCCAACCTGCCGTCCGCCGGTGAGCTTTGCCGCCATGAGACCGGTAGTCTGCTCCTCGATTGACTAATTAGGGTGTTGGGGTTTGGGTTTAGGGTTTGGGGTTTTGGGTTTTGGGGTAGGGTTTGGGTTTAGCCGGTTGCTGCTAAGGATCTTAAATTCAGCTACCATGATATGATATGGGTATGTCGCATAAAGAAGGGTTTCCTACAGATTAAGCTTCTTAAGAGCAACCTAGTTTTTCTGAGCCCGTCAGTGTTGTGAGTCTTCTTTGTCAGCTCTTCAGGGTTCGCCGCGCAAGGTAGATCCTGAACCCTAAACCCTTCTAGTCCCCTTAAGTAGATAGAATATGGGTATATGGGGATCTTACTATAAAATGCCCAAAGCCATATTCTATCTACCTAAGGGGGACTATGAACCCGAAACCCTGAACGTTCAGGGTTCGGGGTGTGGCCGCCGGGGGCTTGGGGTGTATGAGCTGGGAGCCGGAGCGTTTAGGACTTCCTTCTTCAATATATGAGCTATATTCCAAAGTCCTTAAAGGGGAATATATAGGGGATTATATAGGGGATTATTATAGGGGATTATTATAGGGGTTATTAAGGGGGATACTAGGAGTTTAGACTCTAGCTCATATGGCGGTGGGGTAAAGCCCAAAGCCCTAAACACTCAAACCCGAAATTCAAACCTTTAAATCCCAAAACACAAATCATAAACCCTAAAACCCAATAACTTGTACCCCAAAGGCCCCAACACCCTAAACCCCAAAACCCCCCAAAACCCTCCTCTCTTGCCAAGCTGCGTGCCTTAGGAAGCGCAGCTTTTCCTTGCACTGAGGGTCCTCTCGGCTCCAGGGTGGTTTGGTCGGGAATGGAGAAGAGATTCCAGGGTTTAGGGATTTAGGATTTAGGGATTTAGAGTTTAGGGGTTTAGGGGTTTAGGGTTTTAGGGTTTAGGGATTTAGGGTTTAGGGTTTAGTAGTTGAGGGATTAGGGTTTGGAGCTATTCCTATAGCAGCCCCTCTAAACTGCACGTAGGGGTGCGTATATATGTATCCACATCGTATGTGGCAGACATTGTGCGTATGAGGTTTAGGCTTAAGCTCTGCGCGCATGCTCGTAGTAATCCCTGCACGCAATCCTTTCCAATAGCAGGGATTAAGGCTCAGGGTTTGAGTTTTGTGAGAAACCACGCAATGCTGTAAGCAGAACCGGGCTCATTCTAGAGCAATTGCGTGTATGCAGTACTTAGAAGTCCAGAGGTTCTTCTAACCTACCTAGAATTGTATGACTCCATTGAAAAAGGACTTACGCCTCTGAACGCTTGGGAGTGGGTTACGAGTAACTCTGAAACCCTGAACCTTACACCCTACAGCCTAAACCCTAGCAGGATATAGTCATTGGGGAACGAACCACAGGTTGAATGTTGCAGTCTCACGAGTAACTTAGATGGCCCCCCAGCCTCCGATGGTGCATTTTGGGTTTAAGGTGGTATATGAAGATATAGAGATCCAGTGTAATCACCATGTTTGGAATCACCTAGCGCGTCAGGTTGGATTGTGCGGTCGCAAGTCCTTGCCTGAAACCCTGTGGTCCTGGGCCCACTTGTCCTCGCTCGACTCAAACAAGTGCTGCAGCGGCGGGTTTGACCCGTCATCAACGACAATCACTTCCTGGATCTGTTTGGGGTTTGGCGTTAACGGCATGGAGTTGCGGGATGGTGTGCTGAACGCTCTAAACCCTAAATCCTAAACATTGAAACCCTAAACCCTAAAACCCTAAACCCCTTAACCCTAAAACCCTACACCCTACTAAGTTTTGAGGTGTAGCCCTCCAAAAATTCGGAGGTCGGGCAGGGCTGAGGGATGTGGGGAGCTTTACTGCATTTGGCCATGCAGGCTTTAGTTTGGGGTTGGGTTTAGGGTTTAGGTGACGGAATGGGGCTGCGACATTTAGGTCTCTACGGTATGGGATTAGATGCCGGGGTTAGGGGCTTAGGACAGCTTAGGGTTCAGGATGCACCTTAAACCCAAAAAGTGGCCTAAACCCTGAACTCTAAACCCCAATCCTAGCTGCGCCGTTGGCAGATTTCTGCCTGGAGCTCTCTAAAAGGGTTAGACCACTTTGGGATCTACATTGGGCCCTCCCTTTGTAATTCAGAAGTCGCGCTTTCCCTGTGCCTTCCTTCCTCGCCTATGGAGTTCTTTAGCAGTAAGTTCCAAGATGATCAGGCGTGTTCACGGCATTCTTCAAGACCTCCGCATCGGCCGCTAGCAAGGCCAAAGTGGTCGTGCGGTTGATGTTCCGTGCCTGGAGATAGTCCTCTTAGTCGTGGCCCGCCCCAGCGTGGGCAATAAGGTCCACCCACTTGCTGGGTTGCTGTTAAGGAACTTAAGTTAAGTTACCGTAATGGATATATATGGTAAATAATAGGGTTTCCCCAATATAGTAACTTAATTTAAGTTCCTTAACAGCAACCCAGTTTGATGAGGGTGCCTGCCACCGTGGGCAAGGCCATCGAAGCTGCTCTGCCATGTTGTTGGGTGCAAGGCGGCGGGGCCCCTTAACCCCAATTCCTACAGACCAATCCCTACTCCCTGATCCCTAAACCATAACCCCTAAACCCTAAATCTCAAACCCTAAACCTTAATGCTTACAATCCATATAGCCCCAGTCACATCCCCAGGGTTACCCAACCGTTTCGAAACTCTCGGTTTAGGATGTAGGCTTTAGGATTTAGGGATCAGGGCTTAGTTGAGGGTTAAGGGTGGGTTTAGGATTTGAGGTTCAGGGCTTAGTGTTGAGAGTCTCTGCGCTCCAAGAAATCCGCCTAAAGGATGCCATGCAAGAAGTTGTAGAAGCATCAGGAGTTCCGCAAATTTAGGGGTCCCGTTTAGGGGGACCTACAATGATGGTTGTTTTTGCTACTACTTTGGGACCCATGGGCCCGTTGACACATTCAAGCCCACAACTTCGAAAGGGTTGGATGTTCAAGGATTCTCCATATATGCACTCATACCCAGCTTCCTCAAGCTGCAAGCTATCACATGAGCTATAGTCTAAACCCCTTAATGACCCCTATAGTAGTCCCCTATATAATCCCCCATATAACCCCCCCTTTCAGGAGTTAAGGAGTTTAGACTGTAGCTGGTAGCTAACCTTCACCCACATGAGCAAACTCAGCAACAACATAAGCCATGCTTCCACTTAAGGGGGACTAAAACCACTAAAAAAAAAACTATAAATAGTAGTTTCCATTTTCTTGTCCATTATCCCAAGACAACCCTAGTAGTCAAACTGCAAATTAAACCCCCACAAGCCTTACCTCGACCTGAAAGCCTGTGGCTTACGTGGCGTCCTGCAGGTTCTCTGCAGGAGTACGGCGGCAGAAGCGCTCTACCGTCCAAATGGCCTTCATGAGGAATTTTTGGAGGTTCAAAAAACCCTAAACCCTAGACCCTAAACCATAGTCCCTAAACCCAAAACTTCGGTTTTTCTTGTTTAGGGTTTAGGGCTTAGCTAGGGCTTTGGATGTTGACTAAAGCTTTGGATGTTGGTTCTCAAAATCGGTGTTGAGGGTTTAGGGTTTATCTAAGGTTAAAAGCTTGGGCCTCTAGTCTGGGCCCTTAACCCTGGGATCCTCATGTGCCAACTATACATCGTATATGTACCCTTGAGGTTCCCTAGATTCCCCCTAAAAGGCCTACGGGCCCATATTCGGATACTTGGAGTTTAAACTGCGTTGTATGATATAAGTGGTGATATAGAGACTACTATAGCGCTCCGTTGCTTTCTGCACCACGAAGCACCAGACAGGATAAAGTCTAATTTCATTTTGTCTATGCTCAACCCTGCAGCCTGAACCCGAAACCTTGAAACCTAAACGCTTCAAACAACATAGGAAATTTGTACCAAAGCGCCCAACCCCTGAACTTATGACTACTTGGCCTCAAGTCCTATGGCCAAACGATGGGTAGCTCACATAAAGCCCAACTGAACCCCTAAACCCTAAACCCCTACACCCCAAACATTATCCTATGTCATAGTCCTTCAGGACCCCCGGCAGTCCCTATAAGACCTAAGCCCTACGCGCTAAAATGCGCCCTACTAAACCCTAAGGTCAGAAGTGTGGGCCCCCCCCCCTTAACAACCACTCCCCTATGAAATCCTCTATATAACCCCCCCTTTAAAAAGTTTAGACTATAGATCATAAACTGTCCCTACAACACTCCTAAGCCCTGACGCATGCATGCAAGAGTAACATTGCCAAGCAAATTCACCACTTTGGCACAATGCGCGTTGAAGGTCTTAGGGATTACCCAATGGATCCTAAGTACCTATGTAGGTTTTAGGGGTATGGAGTTTTACGGTCAGGCCCTCGAGGGTATCAAAGTTTCACGCATGGATCGGGCTCGGGTCCGCTCTCGGATGTTCTCACAATAGCGCTCAGTTTTGAAAAGAAGGGTAGTGCACACCATTTTGATGTTAGGCACCTGCAAGAAGATGACAGCAGCTACAGGGCCGCAGGGTGTGACGCCAAGGTTAATGGAAGGACTACGGCGACTAGTATTAGAAACTGTTCCGGACCGCGTTCTCTGACTGGGGCCTATATAACTCCAGCATGCTGTAGAGGACCCTGCTTGTTTTCGCACCCATGGGCCCCGCCAACTAATACGCCAGAAATTCTCGTAAAGCCAAGTTGCATTCTCTCGCTCTTCGGCGCAAGGGAGGACCACGGATATCGTCTTGATATCTCACAGGGACTTATAGGACTTCAGGCACGGTTTTAAGGTTCAGGGTTCAGGGTTTAAGGTTTAGGGTTTAGGGTCAGGGTATGAGAGGTGCAGGGCCTGCAGTTGTAGGTCCTTGGGCCAGGTGTTTTGTCAGGGTTTTGGAGCTATGGAGTTTAAGGTTTAGGGCTTGGGGTTTAGGGAGTTTAGGGCTTAGGGTGTTTAGGGAGTTTAGGGTTTAGGGAGTTTAGGGTTTGGGACAAGGAATACACATCACTGTTAGGATGAGCACGGGGACAAACAGCCAAGCAGCGAATAGCCGCTGCAGCTGTGAGCAGATTTGATAAATGAGACTGGGACTTGGAGGAGTCGACCCTAAACCCCAGACGCTAAACCCTAAACCCTAAACCCCAAACCCCAAACCCTAAACCTCAGACTCTAAGCCCTATAGATCCCTATACATCCCTGTAACTCCTTGAGAGGGTCCTTAAACCTTCTAGAACGTGGCAGGACAAAGATGTATCCTGATGAAACCCGAGAAAGGGATCGCTCCGCTTCTCAGTTTTCCAGGCTTCTCTTTGTCGTGGGTGCCTTTAGACACCCTGAAACCCGAAACCCAAATCCCTAAACCCTAAACTCTGAAACCCTGAACCCTGAACCCTGAACCCTGAACCCTGAACCCCAAAACCATAACACAGGGCATGCTACAAGCCTTTGGTTTGGCCTGAGACTCCATTCCGGGTTTAGGCTTTGAGGTTTAGGGTTCAGGGTTTAGGGGGTGTGGAATTCAGTGCGTCAGCAACCGGAGCTTGTCATGACTAGTTCAGGGCTTCTCTAGGTGCCAAAATAGAACTCGCACACTCTTTTTGTGGCTGTTCCTGTTCTTGACTTTCTTCTGATTTAGGGTTGCGGGCTTAGGGCTTAGGTAATTCTAGCATGATTTGGGAGTACCTTTAGGTTTCAGATGAAAAAAAACTTGAACCCTAAACCCTATACCCTGAAGCCTAGACCCTAAATCCTAAATCCTACACCCTAAACCCTAAACCCTGAACGCGGGATCAGGCCCATCATGTCTCAAGGCGCAGACACTGATGTTCGCCAAACCCACAAAGCAACCCAAGATGCACTCTTCGACTATCCCAAGAGCCACAGGGTTTAGGGCTTATGCTTTAGAGGTTAGGGATTAGAGTTAGGGTTTAGGGTTTAGGGTTTAGAGCTTAGGGTTTAGAGTTTAGGGTTCAGAGTTTAGGGTTTAGTTGTTTTGGACTTTTTGAAGCTTCCACTTCTTGCTTTCCCCAGCCTCGGCCCTGCACAGTGCCACCGAAACCTCAGCCACGCAGTTTAGGGTTTTAGGATTTTAGTGTTTATGGCGTTAAAGGCTTTAGGGTTTTAGGGTCTTAGGGGTTCGGGTTTTAGGGTGTATGATATAAGGGCTGTTTCTCGTGTGCCCCCGTAGCAAGATACTTTTTGTATTGGCTAAATGTCGGCCTTCCTTCTTTAAACTCCATTCTGATTTGGGACACTTGCATACCGCACTGAAGTTAAAATGATGGCCCGCAGGGCTACTGTACACGGACTCCATGAGATGTCTGAACATTCAGGGTCTAAGACTTTAGGGCTTTAGGGTTTTAGGGTTTGCATGGGACTTGGAGTTTAGGGTTAGGGTTTAGGGCTTAAGGGTTTTAAGGGTTTAGGGTTTGGGGTTTAGGTTTTTCGGATTTTGAGGTTTGGGGCTTTAGGGTTTGGGGCTTAGGGTTTGCGCTGTCGAACACGGCTCCTTCGAGATGCCACCTCTAGACTCAAAAACCGTGAACTGCGAGGCAGGGACAGTGAACCCGAAACCCTAAACTGGTGATTTAGGGCCTAAAGTTTAGGGTTCGGGGTTTTGGGTTTGGGTTTAGGGTCTAAAGTTTAGGGTTTGGGGTTTGGGGTTTAGGGGTGTTGGGCTAGTAGTATTTAGAATCTTTCTGAAACCTGCGACGAAGCCATCTCAGGGATCACTTCGTACAAGGAAAACCGCCGCTGTTGCGGGGGGGGGCGTCGGGCCGTGAAAACGCACTGGAAAATCCCAACTCACAAAGTGGACCATAGGATGACACACACATACACACACATACACACACACACACACACACAGAGGGCGCGCGCTCTCGAGACGCCATTGCATGCTTTCGGGTTGCGGGTATAAGGTTTACAGGCTTTAGGGTTCAAAACAGTTAACCTTTGCAACTGTCTGCAAGAGGGAGGCTTAGGCTAACAGGATCTTAGTGGGGGTACTTCGGGACTCAAGTTGCCACATATGTTCGGATCTGAGCATAAGTATCTGACATGGGACTTATTAAAGTTACAAAATAAGCTTAGACCCTAAGCCATTTTTCTTGCCAGATACACAGCCACCTATGGCTACAAGGAACCTTTAACACTGGCACGAGAAGCATGTCCCAACCCCATCCTCCTGGGAACCCAAGGGTTTAGGGTTTAGGGTGTAGGGCTTAGGGTTTAGGGTTGAGGGCCAGTTACAGCACGTAGGAAAGAAGCTTCGCAAGCAGAGATGCTATAGGCAGCCCTAAAGACTGAAAAAGGTAACAAATTCATGTTTAGTCTATTTGAGGTACCCTATGCTAAGCTATACAGGGATTCTAGAACTATAGTCTTGGTAGTTGATTTAACCCCTGCAAAAACTGCATTCAGAAACCTTCATCTTCTTGAAGCCGGGGGGCGTGCGTAAGTTGTAATGGGAAATCTTGAAAACCCGGGGCTTAAAATTTGAGGCTAATGGGAAGGGACCCTCATCGTTGGCCCCCGCCCCGGCTGTCATCCTCCAAATTCAGGTACACTAGCCCTAAACCCTAAATCCTAAAACCAGACAACCTAATCCAGCATCACTGCCTAAAGCCCACAACAAAGCTGAATCTTGAGCTCCCAAACATGCCAAATGCTAGGGTCTTGCTAGAATTCGGAACCTCAACACCCTAAACCTGACTGAAACCCTGAAATGTCACAGCCCCAAACCCTAAAACTCTAAAATCCTAAAACCACGTCTTGAAACTCTGAAGCACTAAATCCGCAAAGCCCAAAACCCTACGACCCTTGATTTCTACAGCTCAACCTGCTTTCAAGCAGCTATCCCATGTTCGATCCCGCGAAGTGCCGATGGGAGAAATGGGCCCTTGCTGCTCGACCAGCGATTTGGGTGCCTGCTCTCAAAAGGCATTCCTGGGGGGTTAGGGTTTAGAGGGTTTAGGGTTTACGCTTTAGGGTAGGGTTTAGGGTTCAGGGATCAGGGGGCCTAGGATATTTATAGAGCGCCGGTCGACCCCGCGTGCGCTCGGGAATTTGTATGTCATAGGGACTAGGGGGGAGGGGGGGCTGACCCTACGACCTAAAACCTATTATTCCTTACTCAGCAACAGGTAATCATACAAAGATGAGTTGTGGGTTTTGGGCTGAGGCTGTTGAATCTAGGGCTTGGGCTTTAGGGTTTAGAGTTTAAGGTTTAGGGTCTAGGGATTAGGCTTCGGCGAAGCAGAGCCATGTTCAGACGATTTTCGACAAAAGCCACCATTTGGGAAGGAGACCCCTGATTTGCGGAAAGCTCTATGTGCAGCTGTGCTTAACGCCTACATCCTAGACCCCAAAACCTGGATCCTATACATGCATCCTCTAAGACCCTCAAACCCTGAACATTGTACAACAACAAGCCTTGAATCCTAGACTTTCAAACCTAAAAGGCTCAACCCGAAACCCTACACCTCTCATCTCCAGAACCCTTCCCCTACCTACCCATCCTCATTGGACTTTCATGGCCCTCCCGTTATATGCCGCCCACCCACCCCCACGAATTCGGCCTAATCGGCCCTAGTCAACAAGCTTCAATAATCCCCAATAACCCCTCATAAGGCCCTGAATCTGTTGAGGCCTATATACCGGGGGGGCCCCATAATAGCCCTAGGTCATCCCCCTCCATAGGACACTAGATCCCAACCCAAAACCCCAAACCCTGAGCCCTAAACCCGAAACCGCCGCCTGCGGCACCGGGCGCACGCCCAGCGTCACCGCCTCCGGCGCCAGGGGCGCCGAGAGCCAGGGCAGGGAGACGAGCTGTGCGCCCCAGAGCCTCGTGCTTGCTTAATAATACTAATAATACTAATAATAATAATAACAATAATAACAATAATAATCATAAGAAGAAGAAGAAGAATTGTAATACGTAATAGTAATCATAACAACAAGAATAACAGTAATAGTAATATTGATAGAATTAAGTATTCAGAGTAATAGAGAAGAAAGGAGGCAATGGAAGGTCTCGTTTCATGTAGGGTTTGGGGCTTAGGGTTTAGGATTTTTAGGTAGGGAATGAAGGAAGGCAGAGCAAATGGAAGCTACTTTATCATTGGGAATATGTGTTGGGGCTGCTATAGATCCATTCCTCCATTCCCTACTAACTGGGAGAAGGGGGAGGGAAGGGGGTGAATATGAGCCGTTGAGGGGGTCCTCCAGGGGGTGTGAGGAGCTAACGCGGTTTAGGATTTCGGGAGAACCACTCTTAATGTTTGGGACTGCTGGCTTAAGTGATATTGGAATTTTGAAGCTCATGGTAAAGGCATAGGGGTCAACAGTCGAAGCTCAGGCTTGAGCTTCATGTGTAGGCTTCGACCCCTGAAAGACATGTGGCGAGGCTATCCAGATGATAGCCCCTTGTCTGCACATGGCACACGCTCTTGCAAACTAAGCTTTTAGGGTTTCAGTTTAGAGTAAGTTAACTTGCATGGAACCCCAAGAAGGACCTTCAAAAACTCTGCCGCTCAAACGCTGCTCTATGGGGAGCCATGTTCGATTGGGCAGGGAACTCAGGGTCGTGTTCCACACAATGGCTGAAGAGGGGGGATACATCTGGCAAGCCGCCTTGGGTAGGCTGTCAAAGTTGCATTGTCAAACCTGGTCATAGTGCTTATAGACTCTCCCCCCCAAAAAGGACCCATGGTTTTGACCACCTGCCATGAAAGTTTCTTCTTACCCCAAAAAAAAAGAGAGTTACACTGGCACTCCTCCCAGGCCTGGAACTCAGACCCGAAACTTCTAAAATTCCGACATTTTGAAGGCTCAGAGGACTTGGTAAGTAGGCGGGCTTAAGGTTTATTGGCTTGGCCTGCTTCACTCCGCAACGCTGAACTGGGCGTGGTTAGGGTTTCGGGTTTGGGTTTGGGGTTCAGGGTTTAGGGTTTAGGGGTTTAGGGCTTAGGGTTTCAGGGTTTAGGGTTTAAGGTTTCGGGTTTGGGGTTCAGGGTTTGGGGTTTGGAGCTTAGGGTTGAGAGCGAGCCCCAAACCGAATCAACCTCGGAGTCCCAATACCCCTTAAATAAGGATCATACCCTACATGACATGCAAAACTCTTATATGACTTGAGGTACATGTACCCTATACCCTAAACCTTGAAACCTAAACCCTAAAACACTCTAAACCTCAAATCTTAGGCCCTAAACCAAAAAAACATAAGCCCTAAGCCTTAAACCCTACACCATAAACCTAATCCTGAACCCTAAACTCTAAACTGGGGGCATTGGGCTCTAAAAGCCACTGAGCTCCCAGGCAATAGCAGTAGTGGTGCAAATCGAAGAAGGGGCCTCAGCTCATCACTTTAGAGGTTAGGGTTTAGGATAGAGTTTAAGGTTTAGGACTTAGGGTTTAGGGCTTAGAGTTTAGGGTTTAGAGGTTGGGGTTTAGGGTGTAGGGCTTAGCAGAGTGACTCGGCTGTTAAGAGACTGGTGCAATTGACGCAGGTAGGCACCATCTGGGTTGCGGTGAGGGAGCTTAAAATAAATGGAACCCCAACAGAACTGGATTTAGGGTTCAGGGCTTAGGGTTTACCATTCTAGGGAGCCCAGTTTGTGTAACATAGCTACATCTGCTGATAACTTAGCTTCAGATCATCAACAGCAGCCGGGGAAGGTATGTTCAAAACCGAACACTCTAGGGTCTACTTGGAAGGGCTGGGGGGCTTAGCAAGTAGGTTAATAACCCCTATAAGCCATATAATAATTCCAATGGTCCCCATTATCAACCTACTTACTAAGTCCCCCTGACCCTCCAAGTAGGGTTTAGGGACCAGGCGCTCTGGCCCCTGCAAAAAGATTGCCTCGGACTTCGGTGTACTGGTGCTTAGGAGTGGCGAGTCATGCCTTCTCTAGCCCCCTTAGTTATCCCATCTAACCCTCAACCCTAAAACCTTCACAATCCAAGGTAGTAGTTCCCAACACCCGCTTCAGCAACATCAAGTCAGGGCGCTTACACCAAAGCTATGGGAGGTGACCAGGGCTCAACTTTTAAAAATTGGGTTTAGGGTTTTTTAGGATCTAGGAAACTTTTGATGGTTGGGCTGCAGGGAAAGAAAGAATGGAACCCACCGTTGGTCCTATATGATCCCCAACTACCTAGGCCCCCCAAGTACCCTAAAATAGGGTCTATGTAGCTTCTATTTGGGGATACCTAGGGTCTATAGAGGGTACTTGGGGGGTCTAGGTATACAGCCCCTCATCCATTCCTTCATTCCCCACTAACCCATCAGTAGGTTCATGGGGCTCCACAGTCGGAGGAGGCTGGTACAAACTTCTGTTGTTTAGGGTTTAGGGTTTAGGGTTTAGGGTTATGCAGGTTTTCACTCTAAGGGATTTGGAACCCCAGTAGAACTTATAAATTCAGCTAGATATTAGGATTGTTGGTAGCAGAAATTCACAATTATTTTCCGGAACCTTGTAGTTCAGGTTACCCTACAGCGTCAGCCGCGATGGATGTATGCCGCACCTGCTCTCCCGGATGTTAGGACCGAATGTCAAGAGATATCCGGAGACCAGGGCTCAGAACCCTTGTTGCCTGTGGCCTGGGCTAGCAGCTAGGTAGTTCTTCAGAGCGATCTGCAGGAGCTAAACCCTGAACCCTGAACCCTAAACCCTAAACCTTGACCCCTAAACCCTAAACCCTAAACAGGAGCGTAAGATTCTATAATTAAAGGGTTGCATGCAGCTCGAAAGATCTGAAAGAAGTCACGCTGCAACCCCCCAGGCTTTCTCAAAGGCAACCTCCCTTTCTCTGGGTCTGCCAAAACTTCACCTTGCAGTTTGTGTTTATGGTTTAGGGTTTAGGGTTTAGGGTCTAGGGTGGTTTCCCAAAACAGGGGGGGACCTAATATAGATCCCCATATACTATAATCCTTATGATAGGGACCCCCAAAATGGTACCCCCTAATTTTGGGAAACCCCCATATGAAGCATTCTTAACTATGGACGGAGGCCGGAGGCCTTTGGAAGGCCAGAATTTCCACTGAGTTTAGGGTTTAGGGTTTAAAGTACCAAAATCCCCTCCTCTAACAACTGGACTTTTCAAGATACCAATCCCAGCACCCTGAAACTTTTGACCTTGACCTGTACAGAACCTTAAACCCTAAACCCTGAACCCTAGACCCTCAGCCCTGAACCCTAAAACCCAAACTTCATCCTAAACCCTACACCCTAAACCCTAAATGCTAAACCCGAAATCCTAAACCCTAAGCCCTAGGAGCATATGGCAGTCTATCGCAAGATGGCCGCATTCGCATTGGAAGGAGCAGAACTTCTCACTTGCTGAATGGATGATCTTTTGTATGAGCTAAACTCCTTAAAGGGGGTTATAGAGCGTTTAGGGTTTAAACTCCTTCAAGGGGGTTATA
>CAJNIZ010000553.1:4342-31607 GCA_905231905.1 Symbiodinium pilosum | reverse complement strand
GCGAGCTGCTGTGCTGAGCGAATCACCAGTCCTAGTTACGACAACCGAGAAGGAATCCAGCTCGAACATGCGCATGACCATGGTCTCCACCCACCGCTGCTTCGTCTCGCTGAAGTATTGCACCTGGCGGCAAACCGGGCTCCAAACTTCCCCTCGTAGGCCGTAGACTGCGCAATTGAATGATGTGCCTGATCTCCAGCTTTGAAGCTGCACGCTAGTGGAGGCGGTGGCACGTCCACCTGAGCCAGTGAGCCGCTGCAAACCTGCAGAGTTGCATCCGGGAAAACATGAAAAACAAGCGGGGCCCGGGGTCGGAACGCCGTGGGCCAGCACGGTGCCGAGCATAGGGCGAACGGCCTGCAGGCATCCTATAAGAATGCCAGGCTGATTTCTGCTCTTGTCCAGCCTTAGGTAGGGCAGGCACGGCATCGGCACCCTGCCAGGCCTCCACAAAAGCGCAGAAGACCACGCAGCAAGTTGAGGGAGGCCTTCTGTGCAGGCCTTTCGTACTCGATTCAGGGGCGCCCCAGGCTTCACGTCCAGGTCGCAGGCCTTGGCCTGTCGCAGACACCGTCTTCATCCCTCTGGCAGTCTAGCAGTGCCTTTCTCCCTTGCCTGCGGATGCAGCCGCTCCACCTCAACATCGCCAATGCGCGCGCTTCTCGAAAGGATCTCGCACACCCAACTCCAGATTGATCCTGCCTTTGCGGACATCCACCGATGTCCGGATGCGCTCCAATATTCTACGTGCTCGCCGACCTCAGCACGAAAAGCCGGCCAGGTCGTCAGCACGCCAGTACAGTACAGGAGGAAGAGGGAGGGTCAATGCAACCATTCAGCGTGAAGGGTGCTCGTGCCCTGACCATGCGAGTGCAGTGCCCCACCGCAAAAAGAGAACGAGGCATGCTCAAAATCACGAATCTTGAGTTTTGCAACAAAATCAATGTCGACTCACCTCTTCCCAACGTGTCCCCTCTCATCCTGTGATGAAATCGATACCTGGCTACTTTGCAGGCTGTGTCCGGCCCTGCCAAGGCTAAAGCTGCAAGATCAAAAGACAGCTCAAGCTTGGCTCGACTCTTTACAGGGCCCCGACCTTGTACTGGACCCCGGCACGGCGTAGCCGCTCAGCTGGGACCATCTTTTTGCAGTTCAAGTCGTAGGACTCAATGACTCCGTCCTTCCCAAAACGCAGAACTCGTAAGAGAGGGAGCCTACCCAGCATAGCCAGCTCCCGCCTTCAGATGGTGGCCTTCGACCTCAATCCATCAGGCCCGTGGACCGGTCGACTTAGTAGACTTGAGGCCTGCTGGCACCTCTTCAGCCAAGCTGCCACGGCATCTATCCATCGCTCCTTCGTCTCGCTAAAATATTGTACCTGCAACCAAGGAGATGACAAGCCAAAACATCTTGGACGGTGCTGTGGCGCACCTCCTCGCCATTTTCAAAATGATCTGCGGCCTTGTGACGCGGCTTGCCAGAGAGTGGGGTTGCAACCATGTCACCATCACCGGATCACAACATTCGGGCGGTGCTTTCAGGCTTGCTGCTCTGCTGAGACTTTTGAAATTCTGCCAGTGCACACGTGCCATAGCCTTGCCGTTGACAAAACGATCTCCAGCAGCCTTGCCGTGTGCAAGCACACTGTTGCATCTAACTAGCGCATGCAATTGCATGCAGTACCAGGCAGGCAAATACTAGGTCGTGAAAGCTTGGACACGCCTCAGGAATCGGAGTATCCGCGGCTGGTCTCAAGGAAGCCTTCCGGGAGTTTTGCTAAATGCTTCTGGGGGGTCCTTGCCTCAGGCAGAGGTTCCGATGTTATCCTTTGCCCGCGGGTGGAGCAGAAGGGAGATGGTCTTGCTGCCCGGCTGCTTGAATTTTGTCTGCCAAAGGCTTATGCGTGACTGTGTTCACGTTCATAATGGTTCTCAAAAAGCTGGTCTGGTGAGCAGCGGGCTGGTTTGCAGATTGTGGAGATTTGAGCTGTTCCTTGCACACGTTGCGCGCTGACTGGAATGGACTGCCTGCATGGGAAAACCGCAGCAGGTTCACGCCGTACGGTAAACACCCCTGCCTAACACCCCACCAATATTTCAATCAGCAACAATGCAAGGGCACATTAGATAGGATTAGGCATCCTTATGCCCCAACAGCCTCTGCTGCGTCTTCCCCCGCTGCTGTGGACGGCACCTTTGCACTCTCTCTCAGCCGTTCCCGAGCAAAGCGCCAGCAAGCAGGACATAGCAAGACAGCCATAAAAATGAAGATTTCGAGCTGCCTCCTGCACCGGGATTTCCGTGCTCAGCTTGCTGGAGGCCTAGGCATTCGTAAGCCAAAGGAGCCAATGTTGATATGTGATAAGCTGATAAGCCACTGATAAGCATGATCCTTGCTTACATGGCTGCCATGCAGGGCTGAGTCCCCTGCAGGGGCTGGCCTTGGCTGATCTCTCATCTAAGATTGCTCGTGCTCGTGTGTTCGTGCGCGCAGCTGTGGCTTGCACGCATCCTCGGCGGTAGTGGCGTCCTTCACTCTTGCAATCTCCGCCTGGTGTGCAAGACTCCTGTGAGTCTACAGCCCCTGCTGAACCGGATTGGCCTGCGCTCTCGCCGTGAGGTCGTAAGACTGCAACACGCCGTCGGCGTCGCGGTTGACTCTCTGAACGTGAGCCTCCACCTCACTCAAGATGAACAACAACTGCACAGCATCTGCACATGATCGCCATAGCCATGGCATCAGCAGCATCAGCAAAAGCCCAAGCCGTACACTCCGTACCATTTGAGGAGCAGGCCCACTTCTTGTGCGTCCCGCTCCAGTACCGGACCTTCTCGCCTACGGCGAAGACCCCTTAGTAGCAGAGATTGAACTGATGCTCACTACGAGATGTCCAAACAAAAAGGGCTCCTTATTCAAGATTCTTCGATCCCAGGAGCTGGGAGCTGGCTCTTTGGGCGGCGCTGTGGGAACCTAATTCGAACCCATGCTGGCATTCTACCCTGCAAAGTGCCAAGCGCTGTGCTTGGCCTCTAGGCCCTCCTCGATGGCTACGGAAGCATCGGCCTTTTCCTTTCAAACTCGACTGCACCTTCCCCCCCCCACCAGACCCCGCCCGCGGCTCCCGGCGGTCCTGGCGCTGCCGGAGCTCCTTGCGCCGGCGCCAGGGCGGCGGCTCCTGGGGCTGTGGGCGCTCCATCGCGCTAGAGTCGTCAACAGAAATTCGGCAGGATGCGCATTTCAAGGTTGTGCCTCCTCATTAACCGCAGCCTTCAAGGATGCGCAGTTGATCATACTGACCAATTTGAGAGCGGACTGTGTTTCCCCTTTTTGTTTGGGGATTCGCCTCAGCCGACCCAGATGTTGGGCGCCAGGGAGCTTGCGGGGCTGGTTCAGGCAGGGGCTTCCTGATCAGGCTAGTTGCAGGACGTGCAGGGCAATGAGGTTTCGCAATTTGCTCTTCAGGGTCGGCCTAGCCCATCCCATCATCCGTCTGCCAACCGATCGTCCAGTGTCTTCCAACCCAGCGAGGAGCGTCGAGGACATCCTTGCAGAGTGACAGGTGTTGTGGTCAGGAAAAGCTTCCTCTGGCTGCGGTCAGTCCTTGCCCATGCTAAGCGCCCTCCATGAGCCACAAGTTCAACTACACTAAACGGACTGAAAGCGCAGGAACACGCCTGGTAGCTGGGGTGAGTTGGCTATTTTAACTCACAGTTCAGGCTCACTTCTCCCATCTGCCCTTCTCATGGTTGGTTGACCTGCCTGCTTTACCAGAAATACAGAGTAAGTAATTCAGGCTAAGCAGGTGCTGTGATGTGTCGACGACCTTCCCTAAAAGTGCTGTTTGCCTGTCCACTGATTCAAGTCTTGAAGTGTCCTATGTGATGATTGTGGTGCTTAGCTGCTTGCAGCACTGTTTGCCGCGGAGGGATCGCATGTTGACAAACCTACAAGGCCCTCCTGCGCAGCAGAAGCAGCACACATGCAGATCTGTGGGGCAAGGAGCTCATTACAAACCACCCGAAGCATTCCGAGATGAGCTACTGACTTTGTCTCAGCAAACCTGGCAATCACGAATCTGGGTGGGCGAAGTTCTGGTCAGTTTTATGATTTCCTCCGAAGAGGAAGGCTTCACTTCTCGGGGCATGGGCAGCTCTACTCTGCCATCTAGATTTTATGAAGGTGCAAACAGCACGTCAGACTGAGGCGTGGAAGTGCATGATGGCTCACCCCGTTTGGACGCGGCTGACTTGGCTGAGACAGCTGAAGTTCTCAAGAGGAGACGCGAGACAGGACGCAAAGATAAATGTTCGGCCATATCCGATAGTCTGAACTCTTGGATTAAGATGCAAAGTCTCGGCACCTCTGAAGTGGTGTGCGGTGCCTCACTGCTTAGCAGTGGTCAGCCGGCCGGATTTTCCAGCGAACTAAACCTGGCACCACCCCGCTACCCGTCCACATAAAGCTGATCGATCTTATGGACAAACAGCCTCAAATATCGTAAATGCTTGGGATACATGGCTGTTCAGCCGAGAACTCTTTCACGAACATCCCGATCCAAGGCTGGTTCACTTCACCGCGGTGTTGACAGGACTCCTGCAAACAGATTGGAGCCAGCAACGCCCAAAGAAAGTCAGCTCAAAAGCTTGATCTGCTGGTTTGCAACGCCTGGCCGGGGTGTGAGCACGCTGCTCCCAGTCTGTCCTTAGGATAGTTATTGCAGGATATGTGGCCACAGGAAAGCCAAGCGAAGCGAAGCTTCGGCCACTTAGGCTCCGGGCTACAGGACCATCCACGTTCCGCTGCTCGCTCTGCTGCGTGGTACTTTCCCTTCACATCCTGGACAATTCCCCTTTCCCAAGCCCGCATGATGTCCTACTAAGGGTTTGGCAGTGTGCCTCCGCAAGGTAAGTGGTCTTCCGGCAGGTGTCTTTGACGCTGGCCATAAAAGCGCGCATCTGCCTGCACAGGTAACGAAATAGCAGGCAAACAAGGCTCCTCTCAAAGTTGCTTGCTGCGCTTGCTGCGGCCTTTTTGCTTCCTCAGTCTGCTCCCGGAGCTCGTCTCTCCTTGCCTGCTTCTCCTGAAGTTCGCACTCATGTGCCCCGTCACAGAACTGAACTGTGACTTCTATGCCGCTGCACAGATAATGGTGGGCACGCAAGCGGGACCTTGAGATCCTTCATGAACTTCTCATACTTCAGAGTGCAGGCCTGAAGGTCTCGTGACAACTGATAGACAGATAAGCACACTTCCGACTGTACAGCAATTTGAGTCCTTCAGCTCCTTCTCTTTGTCATCTAGTTCTTGTTGGGTTCGGATCAGATTGTGCATGGCATCCTGCGCAATGATTCGCCACCTACCCATAAACCCTACCCTAACCTACCCTAGCCACCCACCACCCTACCCTTCCCCGACCTGGCCTGACCACCCACCTTAACCTCCCCTACCCTAACCCATAACCTACCCTCCTAACCTACCCTAACCACCTACCACCCTGCTGGAGGATTCTGTAAATTGCCATACAAGTGCGTCGGGAATTTTTTCAAGGCCAATGAGGTATTGCACAGGGCTTCATAAGGCTACTGTGTTTCAGCAGCACACCTATGGCTCCGTAAGGAGTTGTGTAATTCAGCAGCCTATATGGCAAGACTATGCAGGGCTTTTTAATTCTAGGGGTATGATGGCATTATGTACATTGCAGTAGTTCTGCATGATGCCCGGCTTCAGCAACCCGTAACCGAATAAACCTCTGCTGCCACTCTGACGGCAGCTGCACTGTCTCTGAGACTGAACTGCGGGCCTTCGCTCGAGCCGGCCGAGGCGGCGCGCGGTAGCTGGAATGAATAGGCCAGATGTTTTTCTCCCTCCCTACCCTCTGCCTTGAAATTGAAAAATCATGACATGACTCGCCGTCCCCCCTCCTCCTCCCGCATTTGACTCTGGTGGGAAGAACGTTCCCTCATGTTTGCATATCCGGGGGGGTGGTCCTATCTCAACTTCCAGGTTTACTGTGATCTGCGCAGCTACTTTTTTGAGCACGCACCCACCACGAAAGACAGGTTCCTGCCACAACTTGGCTTTCCTGAGAATGAGTCTACTTCCTACACGTTCTCGCAATATTATCTAGGCTGAACACGCAGCCGCGCTAAGGGCATTGTGGCTTTTCCTAGGTTGTGGTACAGACCGTCAGACATACGCGTGGTTGTCGAAACGGGCTTCTGGTTGCAGCAGGGAGCACCCACAGCTGTCTTGCCCCCCACTTATGTCAACAACGCGCCTCTGTTAAGTTGCATCTTGGCATGGAGCCCACGCACCAGCCCGGGCTGTTCGCCCAGCTGGAAACCATCGCAACACTACAACACTACATGCAATCTGAAATAGATTTGATATGCAGAACCATTGGTACTTATGCTCCTCGTGAGTTTTTGCACGCTTCTCGCGCTCGGCTGTGAGCTCGCCAAATTTCCGGACCTAGACAAACTTTACACTTCTGGATTTCCAGGTCGTTTGCAGAAACCAAAAAACTCTTGAGCCCTCAGCAATGTTGTCCAGGTTCTTGGATGCCTGGTACCCAGCCCGGGCCTCCGCTGAATTTACATGTAAGCTGTGCTCTCCGTCAGGACTTTGTAGGCAGATATGGCCTTGGCAGCAGCACTGGCCTTGGCAAATTCACCAGCAACCTTCTTTCGAGTGTAGTATAGCGTGGCCACGGAATCACGCAAACACTGCAGAGCTTTTGATACAAGAAGTGCACATGAGAGATCATGAGAGCAAGCAGAAGTCATGCTTGTGAGACTTGTGATCAAGAGCCCTCTGAGGGTGTGGCGCCATCGGCCATGGCCACCAGCCATGTACTTTGTTTGCGTTGGATTGAGTCTTAGGCTAAATTCTGCAGCCTAAGCTTGAGATGGCGTGCTGCAACTGCATGGCATAAGAACTAGGTGTGCCCGGCGTGGCACGGTAATTGCTGCTCTTGGGTTCCACTGTGTTTACTTCCCACCCTTCCGAGCCTAACATCACAAGGCCAGGAAAAAAAGCGTGAGGCTCAGCCGAAACCCGGAATCCGACGGCTGAGCCGGACCGCACAAACGTCAGCTGTCCTTCTTTGCACCCGAAAGGCTCGGCTGCTTTGCAGCTGATGTAGGAGCTCTTCTGGGGTTATGGGCTGGGCTGGTCTCGAGGACATTGCCTCGCGGACGCTGTAGCCTGCGCGGATAAGCAGTGCTTAAGGAAAGTGCTTGCAAAGTGCTGAAGATTGGTAGGAAAAGGTTGCCAAAGCAAAAGACCTCGCCTTCTTCTTCAACGTGGCAGGTGAGGAAGCGCCTGGGAGCAGGCGGACGTTCGGAAGAAGAGGGCTGACAAGACGTCTCTAAGCCTGGGGCCCGTTTCTTGTTTCCAGCAAGAGCCCCTCAGAGCCTTTCAAGGCGCTTAACGCCTCGAAAAGCCCCCACGTTGTTGGACCCAAAGCAGCTTCATGCTTCATGGGCTTCCAGCGTTGGCATCCGGGACAACCTCCTCACACTTGAAGCCCTCATCGACAAGGGCCTGAGCATGTCATCTGTAAAAGCGCGGCTTGCAAGGCTAAGGACAAGGTCTCCAAAAGCCGCTTCACCTTGCAGACATCTTCCACAGACATTTGAGGCCTCACCAACTTGGCAGAATCCCTTGACATGAGCCACCTTATCACATAAAGACGTTCTGAGCCCAATGCGTGTCCACATCGCCTGCACCCTGGACCATGCCCCGCCACTTCTAATCTTGGGAGCTTTAAGCCTGCACTTTTGGCGCAGCCGCCTCTGATGTACCAGCAGAAGTGTACTCAACCTGGCACGCTGGCAACACTTTGGCGTGATGAATGACTCTCCAGTTAATCAACAGGCCTTCAGCGTGGCATAGGCTTGCAAGGTATTGGAAAGGTTCTGAGTGGTAAACTCGGTGATGATCTGCACCCCCTGGGCTGGACTAACTGCAAAACATCACATACAGAGCATCATTGAAACGATGCAGCTCCCATTGGCAGCCTGCAAGGAGGCAG
This sequence comes from Symbiodinium pilosum, assembly GCA_905231905.1. Classification (NCBI taxonomy): domain Eukaryota; class Dinophyceae; order Suessiales; family Symbiodiniaceae; genus Symbiodinium; species Symbiodinium pilosum. The sequence continues at coordinate 23,572 of CAJNIZ010000553.1, read as the reverse complement.
CCGTCATTGGAGGCTCGCTCGAGGTGCTGGCAGTGGCGTTGGTCTGCACTAAGTTAGCGATGGCCTGCGGCCGCGTCATACGGATGGTAGACAAATCTCACTCAACGCGCTCTGCACATGGTGCGCTGCCTGCGGGTCCCACTCGGCAATTGTCGCCAGAGCACTGGAGGCTGTTGCCCTCAAAGCCCGTACAATTAGAACGCATGCCACAGATACCAGATGCTACATACTCTACAAATAATTGCCATTGCAGCCCAGCAGCTCAGAGAAGGCAGCACTATGATGACTCACCTGCAGAAGGCCGCTTGCACATGCCTTTGCAGCTGCCAAACCTCCTCATATCTTGACACCTTTGTGAAAGCCCACGCGCTGTTCGACAGTCCCTGCACGTTGAACCTGGAAGCCGCCCCAAAGGCCGCAAGCTCTTACGAGTCTGCTAAATCTGAAGGCCGACCTGGAGATGGACGCTAAGACTTCGGCTCCTGAGATCAGGAAAGCTGTGTTGGATAAGCCAAAGCAGGGAAGCTTCGCTTAGAGCTTGTGGCCTGCTGCATCAAGCAGCAAAATATCCCGAGCGCGAGTTGTGGCCTCAGCTCTCGACACCTGTCCTGTTGTATGGTCCGTTGCTAGGCTCCCGTGCAAATGACCAGGCAATGTTGCCCAGCTCCTGATGCCCACAAGCAGTGATCTTCGCAGCCTCGGATTTCTTCCCATTGGAGAGTGAAATGGACCAAGACCTTATGTTCCGGCCAGTTAGCCTTGCTTTGTTGCTTCTTGGGGTCCTGACAGCTGCAGCCGAAGTCGCGGTCATGGGCGGCGGGTCATCAACCAAGACTTTGGTGAATGCCCACACCTTGAGCAAAGGCACCCACCCACCACCTACAGTACAAGGGTATGAACGGACAGCAAGACATCCATTGGCACCAGAAATTGGGCTGCACCAACATGAGGCGCCCTCCAAGTTTCCAATGTTCTGTGCTCCAAGTTGAGAGATCTGGCCTGCAAAGCCAAGATTGCTTTCTTTCATCCTTTTCTCGGCTGTAAAGTGCCAGGCCTTGGCCTGCCCACGAAGCCGCACCCAGCAGACCTGAAGTCCCTCAAATTCTCACGCAAGCCTGGGCTCCACGGTCAGTCTCAGCTCCAAACGCTCACTCAGAGACTGTGGCTTGGCGAATCCCCGTGCGATGTTTGACAGGTGTTGCGCCTGCAGCGATCCACTTGCAACACAGACACAGACGGACCACCAGCTACCTGCTCTAGAGTTCATCTCCAGCATAATGTTCGAAAGGTGCGAGTGGCGAATAATGAGTGCGAGTATGAGGTAGATCAAAAAAACGGTGCGACAAAATTCTCGCATCCTTCTGGGCCAGCAGTGCATTTGCCACGCCTGCAGTTCAGCGATTTTGAGCAACATCTCAGCCTCAGGCACAAGCTCACCAGGTCAAATTTCTGCCCAAACTCAAGCTGGACCCCGCAGACAGCACGTGGCACCCGGCCACAAGAGCTTCTGATGCCGGCTAATGTCTGGCAAGCAGCCGCGCCTTGTCGCAGAAGAATTACGACTTTTGTAAGCCACGGCATCAAGGCATCAGAAGCAGCGCAGAAGCAGAGAAGCAGAGCTGGGTAGCCAATAACTATTGTCCCAGGCACAAAGGCTCACGACAAGTTCGCAGGGCCCTGCTTGTGGAAGGCCTGGGCACACTTCGTAAGACTTCTCTCAAGATCTCTCAAGAACGCACCTCTCTGGGCACTCTTTTGCTTCGCGATTCTTTCATAACTTCCTTCAAATGTGTGTCAGAGCCAGCTAACGCTTTGTAGAACAAAGTTAGTAGCCTTCAAGCGACATGCGCAACAAGTTGCTGCAGGATCACATGTTTGGCGCACACCTGGGGCATATGCTGGTGCACGAGCGAGAGCTGCGGCTGCGCCTGGGCCAACAGCTGCCCAATGTCACCAAAAGCAAGCTGAAGTGTGACGAAAGGAATACTTGGGAATTTCGCACTTGACCTAATATATCTGGCTGCAATACCCGGCGAATCCGTTAACCTCAGGGGTTAGCTGGCATCTACCAGCTGCTCATCGTAGTGCACGACCTTGGGTCACCCATTTACTTTTGCACTTTCCACTGGACCTCGGAGGCCTTGGTGACAGCCCACATGGTGGTTGATGTGGCCTTCCCGGCCATCCACTGAACACAGTCAAGCATCTCTTACGCATGCTCTGCCCCGGCCTGCTCGTCAGACTCCGCCATCTTGGCTGTTGCTTCCATGGACGAGGCCTGCAGTCAGAAAGAACCGTTCCACACCAACAAGGTCCCAGCTAAGAATCCGTCCGTACAGTAGTTGACGCAGTTTGTCAAGGAAAAAATTGCAAGGCATTGCATTTCTATAGGGTACATAAACTGTTGACCCTGGCCTATGCGCGAGCCAAGGCCCCACCCGCCCTACCCGCCCCCAGCGCCGGCATGAGCGCTAGCGAGGTCCCCGACCTATCTTGGCCTCCCCAGCTTTTTTCAGAGGCATCTAAGCCACTTTGAAGGCCTGGTATGGCCGTCTTGTAAGCGTCGCCTCTCAGGCCTCTTACAGCCATCTTGTGGGCTCCCTCTGGCCATCTTATCGGAATGCTAGGCCATCTTAATCCTTTTAGGTCATCTTGTAAGCGTCTCATGGCCATAGGCTTCTTATGGCCAGCTTATAACCTCTTATGCGAGGCCTCCTCAGGCCATCTTATAATAGGCCTCTTGTTGGCCTTCCAAGCCTCATATGCTCGTATGCTCTCTACAAACCCTCTTTGCAGCCTCTCTCTGAAAGCCTGGCTGGAGGTCCTCTAAAAAGCCTTGGCCATCCTGCCTTGCAAGCCTCTTCTGCCTCCATCTGATAAACCTCCTAGACCATCTTATAAAGAAGCCTCTCTGGCCTTGTAGGTCTCGTAAGCCCTTCTATGATATAATCCTCTTACGGCCATCTTATAAGCCCCCCAGGCCATTTCATAGGCCTCTTATCCGTCTTTTACGATCCGTATGGCATCCAAGGCCTATAGGCTGGCCTAAGAGGCCTATAACTTGGCAGTACGAGGTTTGAAAAATGACAGGGCTTGTGATATGGCCCAGGAGGTTTATAAGACGGCCATGAGAGGCCTGTAAGATGGCCATAGGCGGCCTGAAAGGCGATAAGAGGCCTAATACCTGGAAGCCCCGTGGAAGGCCTTCCGAAGCCGGCCAGAGGGCCATCTTTTAAGCCAAGCTACGCCATGTTATAGGTGTCTAATGGCCGTCTTATCGGCCTTTTCCTCTTATAAGCCTCTCAGCCATCTTAGGCATCTTAAGCCATCTTCTCCTCGTATGGTCCTCTTAGAAGCCTTTTAGGCCCCCTCACAAATTCATAAACTTCTCCTGCCTTCTACGCCTCTTACAGAGGGCGATCTCAGAGACATCTTTTGGACCCGTCTTATAGGCCTGAAAACCTCTTCGGCGCCTCATGGCATCTCATGGCCATCCTCTTGACCGTTTAGCCTCTCTTGCAGGAGAGGCCTCCTCGGCCATCTTTTTCGGCCTCTTAGAATCATCTTCTAGTCGCATCTTATCTCTTGCTGGCAGGGGTGGGGGGCAGAGGGTCCAGGTGGAGATTTCCGGCTGTTCGAGCTCGCTCGCCTGCTCGCGCCAGGTTCGGGGGCAAGCGCTGTCGCAAGCGCTGTGTGAGTGCTGGAGCCACGCAGCCACGCGTGAGTGCTCGGGCGCTGCGCGCCATGCTGCGTAGCGATCGTGCCAATGCTTGCGCGAGCGCGGGGACGGGAGGGTGCAACGCCTTGCCCAAGCCTCGCCCCGAGGAAAAGTTCATGTCTGATTACTAGAGTCTAGTTACTAGAGCTCGAGGCAGCAATGTAGCCGCCGGCCTGCACAACAGCTCCGCCAAACTGCCGCAAGGTCGCAAAGGCCTGTGCCGTGTTCGAGGGACCTCAAAACAGCGGCGGCTTAGATGTTTCTGAAAAGCATCTCTGTTACAATGTGCAGATGCGCAGGCACAGCGCCTACAGGTCTCCCCGCCTCGCGGATCAAGCTCGGAAAGTCTTTGCCTGCAGCCAAGTTCTTAAGCAGCTGCAAATCACTGCAATGTCCATCTCACCTAGCTCAGGTAGCAGCATGTCTCGCAAGGCCACTGCTTCCTAAAGCGGCGCATGGTGCCACTTCAGTTTGCCCATGGCACGTGCGGTGCCTTGGTATCCATCGCTGAGTCGTTAGCTCGCCTCTTGAATGCTTGGTTCCCCACTGGATGGGCTGTGCGGCTCAGACTGGTCCATGGCAGCAAGCGACGCCGCAGCAGTGGAGTTCAACAGCGGAAGGCCTGAAAAAAAGTTGTGGCGTCGAAGGCTCAGGGCTAGCGCACGGACCCCCCGCGTCCTGCAACCTGCAACTGCGACAATGCCCACAGCGTGTTGGATGTGTGCCGCCTCGGCTGCAAAGACTGAGATGTGCTTTTGTTTTTGAGCTTGCCAAGCTCCAGGCGGCCTCTTGAGGCTGTTGGGATCGTCCAGGGCTCGACGCACAGAGCCCAGCAGCTGCCAAAGCCTTGCATCGGCTGCATCGGCGCGGCTTCTCCCTGCCGACTCCCTGGCAAGTCGATCCAAAGCTGTCACCAAGTTCACGAAGTCCAGATCCGTGCTGCGAGCTTCAAGAAAATTGAATATCTCATCACCACTGAGCTGTGCAATTGCGCTGTTCAATTGCGCCGATCAGCTTGGACCTCTGCTGGGCGACCAACCTTTTGAGCCCTTTGCCTTTCCCTTCATGGCAGGGCGAGAGCTCACATCACAGCCATCCGAGGGTGATGAATGGGCACAAAAGTCACAAGAACCTGATTTCATGTTGGCTGGACTCAGTCCAAAACACTCCTGCAAATCCTCAATTGGCCGGCTGACAGGCAATTACCAGTAGCTACAGGCCATGCTCAACGGAAATGGGACATCTTGAGCCCCAAATAGCCAAAGTTGTGCAAGACCAGGTTCGTCAGCAATCTAAACTTACACAAGTCATTGCTGCTGCGGCTGCTGCGAGGGCCATCGGACGCGTTTCTGGGTTTCAGCAGCTGGGCGCAGCCATGCAGAAGACCCAGCTGCTCACGGAGTCCTCAGCAAGGAATGGAGAAATGTCCAGGTGAGTCCAGATTAGCTTAGACGATCTTATCAGCCGTAATGTATCAATTTGGGCAGCTTAGGTCAAACAGCCTTGTCAAATCGTGGGCTGACTACCTGAAAAAACTACCGGCGTTGTTTGGAGGACTCACTGCCGGCAGCACAGCCTTTTTCTGGCAGGTTTGGAGCACTGATCTCAGAACTGGGCAACACCTCTGGGATGGGCAGCTCCTTGAAACTGATCTGCTTCTTCTGTACAGCGGATCGCGCATGTTACGCATACATGTCTGCACCCTATTGGCGTCAGAAAACCTAGCAGACTCAACGGACAGACTTGCCAATCACAAGACCGCTTCCGGCCGGTGGCACCCGAGTCTTTACGCTTCAAACGAGGACTGCAAGTCTGTTCAGGCCAAGTGAGCCGATCTGTACCATCTGCATGCACCTGTGAAACTTGCTGTGCCTCTCTTCTTGCCAAAAGCTCAATTAAGGCATCATGCCTTTGGTAATGTTCAGCACTTCGCTCAGTACCTTGCTGAGGTGCTCCTGCGGAAGAGACTTGATGAGTCGCTTGAACTCATTCACCACTTGCTCAGCTTGCTCTGCGGGCGACTCTACAGTCTTCGGCCCTTCGTCCACTTCGTCAAGCTGCCGGGCAATCATGCTCGCATAGTTGCCCTTTCTGTGAAGTAGCTCTTCATGCGTGCCCTCCTCCACGATCTCACCATCACTCAAAACGATGATTCGATCAGCATGCTTTATGGTGCAAAGCCGGTGCGCTATGACTAGGATGGTGCAAGCACCCTGCATCTGCTGCATGAGTGAGTCCAGTGCTTGCTGAACAACTGCCTCGTTTTCTGCATCTAAGGCTGAGGTGGCCTCATCTAGGAGCAGAATGCGTGGTCGACGCACCAGGGCTCTCGCAATGCTGAGACGCTGCTTCTGACCGCCACTAAGATCCTGACCGCTCTCGCCAAGAATGGTGCCGTAACCGTCTGGCAGGCAGCGGATGAACTCCTCGGCGTTGGCAAGCGAAGCTGCTCGCTCCACGTCCTGCATGGTGTATTCTGTTGGTCGCAGACCATACGCGATGTTCTCTGTTACCGAGCAGCGGAAGAGCTGGGTGTCTTGTGAGACAACCCCAAGGTTGGCACGGTAACCGAGGAGGTGAAGGTGTTGGAGGTTTCTTCCATTCACAGAGATCTCACCCTTTGGAGGGTCGTAGAGGCGAAGGAGGAGCTTGCTGAGCGTCGACTTCCCTGAGCCGCTCTTCCCCACCACGGCCGTGGTCTTCCCCGCTTCGACTTCAAGAGAAACTCCTGCCAAAACCTTGCCAGGCCGACCCTGGTACTGGAACTCCACGTCCTTGAAGTTGATGGCTATCTTGGATTCCGGGAAAGCATCCCCTTCTTCCTCGCGAATGTCTGGCTCTAAGTCCAGAAGCTCAAAAACTCGCTGACCTGCGCTCATTGCCTTAATGGGCTCGTTCATGTTGTCGGTCAAGGAAGCGAAGGAGCCACTCAGCTGATTCCACATGTATGTGAAGGTTACGATGCTTCCGATTTCGAACTCATCCTTCAAGGCAAAGTGACCGCCGTACCAGAGGATCGTGAAACAGGCCCCCTGTTGCACAAGCGATGCCAACAAGTTGGCGCATGCTTCACCCCAAGCAACTTTCAAACCCACATCCCGGTATTTGTGCATCTGAACTTCGAACTTCTCAAGCTCAATGTCACGCGCACCAAAGATCCGAACTGTGCGAATATTTGTGAGGGCCTGCACTGCGCAGCCTTGAGCGTCACAGTTGAAAGTGTACTGCGAAGCCATGAGCTTCTGTGCCCAGCAGCTGATTTCCCTCGACAAATGCCCCACAGGAGTTAAGATGGTGAAAGCCAAAATTGTGAGGCGCCAAGAGCTCTGCAAGCAAATGCCAAAGCCGACCGCGAGCATCACGATGTTCGATGCAAAGTCGTGGATGATGATGTGCACCGGTGACGTGGCTTGACCCAGGTCCATAGTTAGTCGGGCGCACATTTGCCCAGTCATCGTGTGGTCGTAGAAAGCAATATCTTGCTTTAGCAGCGCAGCGAAAAGCTTCACGGACATCGAGGAGAAAAGGCGCGTGCTGAGACCCCGGCTAGCAATATTCAGTGCCGTTGCTGCCAACGCCTGGGCTGCCACAATGACTGCAAAAGCTGCCAGGCGATGGTCAACGTCCTGCTCCGATCCAGTGGTCAGTGCGGTGATGATGTCTCCTTGGGCCTTGGGAATGTAAGCGCTCAAGCACTGGCTGCATATTACGCTGACCGCCAACATCACGAGAGTCAAAGGCTGAACCTGTGCGGCGAGTCGACACATGTACTGTCTCACAGTGAGCTGTGTGGGCTGCTTGGGGCCCTTATCGCCCCAAAGAGCACCTGACCCTGCACCACTCTGGGCACTCTTGCGGTAGCAGAGGGAGCAGACTTGAAAGCCTCCGTGGCCCCACTGATTCGGAAGGCATTTTCGACACTGTACCACGAGAAAGCCTCCTGTCTTCTCGCCTACCTTCGCATTGCATACAGAGCACTCCACGTAGCCCTTGTTCTCAACATCTTTCCAGTACAGCGGGTGCTCGTGCAGGGACAAGTGCACGGCTTCACCGGCACATAACTCCAACACAAAGCTCTTCACAGCAATGGACTCCAACTGCATAATGAGCACAACCATGATTTTCATGAAGGCTCGCACGCGGCCCCAGAAATCAAAGGTGTCTGAAGCCACTACACAAACGGCAACCCATACAGAGCACCCGCTGATGTAGAGGAAGGACAGCAGCAAAAGCCAGCTGAAGCATTTCCGCCCCTTCTCCTCCTGCTTTAGCTGCTCTTCCGAGATTGCCGTCGGGTCGAGCAAAGGTGTTTCACGTCGGATGCCGCGGCTCACAGCACCTCTTCCCCAGGGCCACTGGCTCTTGGCGAAGCGCTTTGCCAAGAGCATGGTGAAGGCAGCAGCCAGCAAGCGACCTAGAAGAAGCAAGACATCCACACATTGACAAGAAAAGGACAAGACCAGGGTAAGGTCCAAGAGGAGCACTATTCCCGCAAGGAACGCCATGCTCTCAACGCCCAAAGTCAAAGTGTTCAGGGTTCACAGCCAAAATGGCTTCATGTTGAAGACAGGTGTCGGCGCTAGGAGCTGCCAGGGCAAAGATATGAACATGATGAGCCATCTGATGTTGTGCCAACAGTCTATCCTACTACCAGCATGCATCACAGGCCTCCTCACCTGCACGAATCCAACTTCGACACGCAGTCGGCACCATGCCATGGCGAACTGCCTGCGTGGGCAACTCTGAAAGATAGCTCAGAAAGATGCTCCAACAAGCCTTGCAACCTGACACAGACGGATCCCGTTCCCATGCAAGCCAATTTTACACACGCCCATGCATGGGCTCCGTCCGCACACCACTAAAGTCCGTTAAAGTTTGGAAACACATTCGAGTCTCGCTTCAGTCCGGGCAAGGGACCAAGAATGGTTCATAAGCTAACAGTGCCGGCAAAGCCCCAAGTCAAATCAGTTTGCGAAGGTGCAAGTCAGGTCAGCATTCTTAAAGGTCGCTTAAAATTTGCACTGCGCTTCGGAACAGCCAATTTCTGCCTCAGACCAAAATGTACTCCAGGACCTCAGGAGCACAAAGATAGAGTGCTAATGTTGGCGGATGCACATGAAGAATGCCGACACTGGCTAGCCACTAACTCCGATCTCTGCAGACTTCTTGCGGGCAAGCCACCTTCTTCGGCAGCCATCCGTCTGTCATCGTATCCGGCCTCTTTGGACTGATTCTCTCACCATAGACCCAGCCGCGCTCGGCTTCCTTGGAAACTGCAATGAGGTCGCCCTTCAACAGGCCCAAGGTGCCAGCACCCTCCTCCGGCCAATCTGCGGCCACTCTGCAAAGAGACACTCTCTTCGCCACAGCCTGTGGCACCCAACCTTCGCTTGGGGGTTCATTCGCTTGATCCCCATGCTTCACGGTCGCGGCATAGACCCAGCCATGAGCTGCTCGGTGGGACACGTTCACCAGGGTTCCCTTTTGAACGCGCAGCTGCCCTGGTTGGTCTGGTTCCCAATCATGCGTGGTGATATGGAGCAGCACTTGTGCCTGCTCGTTACTGTCTGCCGCATTGTCAGGAGGCTGAGCTGGTGAGGGACCAGGTTGAGCCGTGTGGCCCGTGTGGCTGGTATATGGTACCTGGTATGGCGATTGATATGGGCTGGAGGCGGCCTGGCTGCAAGGTGCCTGTGCTTGTGGAGGCTGTGAACCTGCAACGGACGTTTGCCCGTAACGAGATGCTCCGGACTGATCGAACTGCGTGGGCATCACTGGCTGTTGCACTGCGGGATTTGGCTGCATCATGCTGTGCTGGGCCGCATAGGGGTCGTATGAATATGGCGACTGTCCGAAAACATATGACTGGTCAGACATTGGAGGATGTCCACCTTGGTAGTACATGGATGTCTGCGGTGGGTATGAAGGCGTTTGGCCCATGCCAGCCGTGTAAGGAACTCCATTGGCATATGAGGCCATTGGATCAACTCCATGCTGGGGAATCATGCCATGACCGGGCAATCCTGCATGGAAGCCGCCAAAGCCGTGAGCTGCGTGAGCTGCACTTGCCTGTACTGAAGCGGGATGGATGATTGCAACCTGTCTGGCAACCAATCTGTTCTTACCACTCTTTTTGTGATGGTCGCGTTCCACATCGAACTCCACCACAGTGCCGGCTGTCAACTCCGCATCTTGAAACTGCTGGAGCAAAGCATCGCGATGCACGAAGAGGTCACCTGCAAACTTGTCGGAGTTCACGAAGCCCCAAGCTCCTTGGAAAGACCGAATTACGCCTTGGAGGCGTCGGCCGATCCAATCGCATGGCCTCAAGAGGGCGCTTGTGGTGATCTGTTTTGCGACAGTCCTCCCCCGGTCGTCCAGGGCAATGTCGAATTCGACCGCTTGGCCGGTTCGAAGGGGTGGCTGGCCATCCTGGATCTGGTCAGGAACCAGCAGCAGGTTGTCCCTGTGCACGAACAAGTCCCCATCAAAGGCAGCTGCATTGAGGAACCCCCATCTGTCGGCAAAGCGGCGTACATAGCCTCGGTGCCTCTGATTCAGGCAGTCGCTCGGCTTCCGTCCCACTACGGGCTTCAAAGCCACAGCGTGGGGCCTGCCTCTCTCATCTGCCTGGACATCAAATTCGACACCTTCCTCCTCTTTGAACTCATAGTTTTGGCACTCCAACATCACATTCTCGGTCTTGAAGCCGAGCTCACCTTCAAACAAATGGCTCTTGACAAAGCCTGTGCCACTGCTCATAACGTACTTGGAGATGGTGCCCTGTAACCTTTCGTGCCGCAGAGCCAGCGGATTGCTGACAGGTCCGACGGCACTGGCTGAAGCGACTTTCTCCTGGGTTCCTGCTGCTACAGACCCCACAGGCTGCGCACCGGGAGGAAGCGGGCGAGGAGGATCTTCCTTGGCATCATCGTCTACGGCTGCCATACTACCCAAAACTTGTTGAAAGCTCTAACAAAGCGCTGTCCTTGAGAGGGAGCGGGTCACGCACAGGCAATTCAAAAGCTGAAAAAGCAAATGCACTGCACCTGCTTGCCCAGACTAGCCTAGAATAGCCTAGACTTCAGACATGCGGGACACTTTGCACTTCTGGGACGGAGTTGATGTGGGCCTGCGCCATGTTGCGCGACTTCAGCATCGGGATCTTTCCGCGCATGGTTGCAGTCCACACCATATGCTGCTAACTACTTGCGCGGCTGATCTGTGTACACTGTGTGCCTGTATGCAGTGTGCAGTATCACCTCGCGAGCCAAACGGAGAGCAGCTTGGGACTTGGCTTTCGGACTGAGCTATTCCTCGCAGCCCACCGGCACCTCGGCTACAAGGAAGGGCTGCTGTCGGTACTATCGGTACTTAAGCATGGCAAGAAGAGGGACCACAAATGCTTTGACTTCGCTCTCTCTCCTGGAGCTGTCTCCTGGAGGCCTGTGGAGGCTTAGCGCATGGCATCAGGGCGGCGCTTCGTTTTGAAGCCCCGTTTTGGTATGTTTGTACAGCTCAGCCTTTACTGGGGAGGCTGTGCCAGTGCGACCAAGAGAATGTAACCTAAGGAGCCAAAGCCAACGAAGAGGAAGGTGTAGAAGGAGCAGAGGTTGTTGCTGCCAATGCACTTTCCCATCCAGGGACAGTGGTGATCGTGACCTTGCACGCACACCTGACAGAAGTAGCAGTGCTGACAGCCTCCACAGGGCGACAGTCACCCCTGCGGGGCCCAGGGGGCAGCTAAGAAGGCAGGCTTGGTTTTTAAGCTTGCTAGTTTTCACTCACACCAAAGTCCCGCCTCGGGGTTGAAAGATCTGGCATATCTCGCACCTCCGCACCCTTGTGGCCAGGGAGTCAGACAGGCTTTGGGCCTGATTCTTCTGGAGAACGCCCGGGTTTGCCAAGGCACACCTGGGGTCAATTGGAAGGTCCTCTCTATGGGCGGGGAGGGACGGAAAGGAAAGGAGTAGGGAATGATTCGTAAGAGCTTGCCTGAGGAAGCTTGCAGCCGAGAGGGTTGTCACCAGCAGTCCGCCTGCCAGCTGGCCCAGAGATGTGACCGAGGTGCAGTGGAAGAGCCCTATGGCGAGGATGAAGCCGAGCATCAGCACAGAGCAATACCAGTGAGGCCCGATATACAGCCCATGGCCTCCAAAGTTATATACGAAAATTCGCCCCAGCCAGCTGTAGCTCCAGGGCTCCGGGAAGTCTTCAAAGGGGCTGTAGGCTTCATAGGCTTCGGCTTCCGCCTCTGCATTGCTCCCACCCACTTCCAACCGCCCCGCGGTCAGCTCCGCAAGCTGAGTGCTATCTCTATCTACCGGCATTTTCAATGCAAAGCCTTTGAGCCAAGCTGGGATGCTGGACAAGTGAAAAACAATTTCCAGTTTGAAGCGGGTCTTGTGTCTTGCTGTTCAAGCCCGGGTTCCCTCAAACATGCCTGCTCTTGTTTTTGCCGACACAAATTCACCACCAGTTTATCTCAGTCTCTACATTTGTTTTTGGTTCCATGTGGCGTCTTGGGCCATCAGCCCCTAACGCGAGCCCACTGAAGCTGTCCAGTTGTATTGTTTGAGTGTCCGGCAGCCTTTGCCCGTTTGCAGACACCAAAAGGTCTCTGCTTTCAACCACTGACGCTCCTGTTTTGATCTTCTCTGCATGTGGCAAGGCGAATCTCTCAACAGCCAGGACAATGGGAAGATACCTCTATCACTGTGGATCAGAACTAAGCATAGTTTCTTGACAGTTTTGAGCCCGTGTAGCCTTCAGCTTCATCCCTGACAGGGTCCTCCCACCGCCTGATTTCGCTTCCATGGAATGGGCCATCCGTGAGGCCAGTGTAGAAGGGACTAAGCCATATATGTCTCTGTCTTTTCACTTGAAGGTGCTCTAACTTGTGGCCTTACAGATGTAAATTACACGCTGTGGAGCACCAGGCTAGTCTGGAAAGCGAAAATGTCAGTCGAAGCCGTGCCCCAGCAGGGTTTCGGCAATGCTTAGTTGAAAGCGGCAGTGAAATCCCTATAATCTAAGTCTTGGCTGCGACTACAGTACTTTGCTGGTCATTGTGGAGGTTAAAAAAAAGGGGTCTTGAAGCTCTAGAGACTTAAAACGTGGTCGGTTGGGAGTCACGGAGGCTGCAGTGCTATCAGCGCAAGCCAAGCTTGAAGCTATACCGCTATTTGCGCCGCTATGTGTTCATCGAACTCGTTAGCTATCACGAGATCTAAACTTGTGTTACTGACCTCTCCGGCAGTATCGCGAACGCTGATGCATAGCAATGCATAGCATGTCTCCCCGTTAGAGTCTGCCAGTCTGCCAGCTTCGAAATCGGTGCACCCTCTTGAGCCAGCCCTGGAAAGCTGATGGCCGAGCTTGTCATGGCTGAGCCGCACAATCTGCGAACTTTGCGAACTACTGGCGTTTCTGGACCAGCTTACTTGCAATGCTTTGCAATGCTTTGCGCAGATTGTGATGCTGCATCAAAGTTTGCATGCATTTGACAAGCTGGACGAGCATGAGCCTTTGACATAGCAACGCGCTAGTCCTGGTCTGAATAGCCATCACACTTGAAGTTACCGGACGCGGTGTCAGGTGTCAGGGGCCCACGCCCATTACATTCAGGACTCTTGGACTGAAAATGGTTTGACTCCTGAGCACGCGTCCCGTTTGATCCCCTTCGTCATCTCACTCCACGACAGGTAGTACCCACAGCACATGAACAAGTTGTGTAGAAAAACTACTTCTCTCATTGGGCGGTGCTCAGCACATCTCTGTACATGGAACGCAGACATGTCTTGAAACAGAAACAAGGCCCGCTGCCCGTCACCTAAAGAGGACTTGACCCCTGGTGCGCCCAGCGCAAACGACTTCCATCATCTTGAAGCTTTAGGGCTTTAGAACATGGAGCGAAGGAACGCCGTGGGTGGAATCCACAGGCTCGAAGCCAAGCAGACTAAACGTCACGCGTGCCAAATGCCGGCACCCGCAAATGTTAGCTCTAGATCCAGCTGTCGTGCTGGGGAAGCCTCCCAGCTTCTGCAAGAAAAAACACCTGTCACACGCGCTATTGCTTTGTGGTGCCACCTGTACGATGTAGGAAGGTATGGGAGGTCACCCTTGGTCGAAGCATGACATAGATAGAGGAGAAGCTTCTCAAAGGACCTATGCTGTTGGCTCTAGCCAGGGTCTACTCTAGCCCGTCACTCACCGCGGTCTGTCGCCGCATCCTTGGGTTAGCAGGAACACGCTTGGGTGACGTCACATGCGAAGCCAAGCGGACCCCTGAATCAAGGTAAGGCTGACCCCAATGTTTCATCCCCGAGGCTCTTCTCAGTGTTGAAAATAGCACACGAGCAACATACCATAAGCGCAACAAACTCCGCAACCAAAAACAGCACATACCAGCACTAAATTCCATGAGGCGGCGGGGCAGAGTAGAAATACTCCGCAGCCATCACTTCAATTGCTTGGTCCAAGGCGTCGTTCAGCTTTTCATAAGCTGCCTCAAGCAGAACCACTAGGAGATCACGTTTCTTTGGCAAGCAGATTAAAGATGCTGGCTGACAAGCACTAAGTTATGAAGAGCTCTCAACTGCCAATGCTTGCATACGGAAATCCACAGGGCTTTCTGAACATCCCGTCCTTCCAAGCATTGACCTGCGGAAAGGGCTGGGCAACTCCGGCAACCAGCATTTCGTCATCTAGCTCAACTTGTTTCAAGTAGACCTTGGTTCAGGATCGTTCCGGAGGCTCGTGCAGCAAAGCGGAAGATATTGCTCTGAAGAGCTTGAGCCATGCAAGATCCAGGAACACAACCTGCCGCTGAGGGACGGCAGCACGAAGGCTGTGACCTCCCCTTTGCAAGAAGTCCCCTGCAATGAAGAGTTCGCCTTCGCCATTGCACATTATGACAACTGTGTAAAACAGGGCACAGCAAGCAGCAGCCAAGGTGAGCCAAGCAAAGTGACAACAGCTTCAAACTCTCCTTGGGGCTTGCAGTCATACTTCATGTTTGATGTTGAGGCTTTTGTCTCCTGGCTTGAGAAGACATCACCAGATGTGGAACAGTGTCATGAACAGTCTGCATGTCCTTGTAGAAGTCACCGACTTCAGCAGCTGCCCAGAAATCTTGCACCTGCCAACGCTGCAGCCCGTCATGTTTTTCTCAGCTGTTCTGTTTGCCACCTGGGCTTCATCATCCAGGGCTTGTTGCAGATCTGCCTGTTCGACCTGCCACAAGCGCCAACAAGAGCCAGCAACTGCGCCATCAAGTCGGGCATGCCACTGAATCCAATCATGTATAAACCCACTTACCATTTTCCTTTTGGTACTCCATTACTGCAGTACTATCCCTATGAAGAAGTCTTTGAACAAACACAGGGACTAATGAGAAGGGGTGCAAGTCGCTAACGCTCACCATCACCAGAAGAAAGAGCAAGTGGAAGCAATGATGCTAGCAGATTATTGAAAAGAGGAGCGAGCCGTAGCCGATCTTCACCACAACCAAAGAGAAATCTAAAGAAATAAAGATAAACATCAAGAGTTCAATATTTACCGTTAAATCCTCACAGCGATTTCAATATCATGTACTGAGTAGCACTATCATGTCTTTTGTAGTTTTCAGGTTCTTGTTTAGCCTTGTTCTTGTGGTATTGTTCCCGTTCTTTCTCGTTCTTCTTCTTTATCTGGTCAGGGTCGTGTTCCTTTCTTAACTTTTGATACAGGCGATGATAAGCAGCTATCTGTTCTATGACTTGCTCCGATGTCAGAGTCTTGACAGGCTCCTGACTGGCTTTAGCTTCATTCTGTTCAGATGTCATTAAACTTATTTCTATATATTATGAATCTTTGTTCTGGAACTGTTTTTCACTTGACCCGTATTTAACAGACAACGCTTCAAGAAACATTCAAGTTTGACTGTAATGTCTTTACAACTATCACCAGAAGACTTATACGAAACAACCTCCGAACACTTGAAACAAACGAGACAGCCTGCAAGGCAAAGTGTCCAACCAAGTGCTGGCAAACATGAACAAGGCAGTTGAGTGATACAGAGAACGCACATTATCCATCTAGGACAGCAGAGAAATTACGTCATGGTATGACAGAAGGCAACGCGAAATCAAGAGAAAGCAATGAAGCAATATGCAACGGCGGTCGCATAATGTGAGGACAAAGCACCAATAACCGAAAGGACGAAAACAACTGCGAAGAAAGCGCGGAAAGGTAAGGAAGTTAAGGAAGTGGTCAGGAAACCGATAAACAACCTGCATCCAAAAAAAGCAATTGGTGCGTTATCAACGCAGGCAAAGATTGCAGGAAGAGTTGCGATGTGAAGTTCGCGCAGCTTTCTATTGTTCTGGTAGTGGGAAGTGCCAATGTCAAAGCAATGAGGTTGCTGGTGTAGCCGTTCCCCACGAACAATGGTTAGGGCTAGGGATTGTTGAGCTGGATTTGCGCTTTGGGTTGTGTTTTGGATTATTGTGTTGGTTCTGGTGGCTTACTTCGTTCCGGGATTGTGCTATGGGATTTGTTGAGGATTCTGGGAGGTGCATTGTGGGGTTGGAAGGGGTGTTTGCTCAGGGGTGTTGGAAAATGGCGTAAAAGTACAGGATGTGAGGTCTGGGGTATGTTATCTCTTGTTATATCCGCTTTAAAGGATCCCGCCTCTTGGGGATGCAAATATGTTTTAGAAAGCCCTGGCCTGGTCTGCAAAAAGTGGCCTGGTGTTGAAAATCAACCACAAGCTGCTGTTTTGGACTTCTGCGAATTCATAGCCTCAGGAGCACAAAGAAAACCACGCTTTTGGGGGATTTGAGGAGCATAAATTTGGGTCGTCCCTTTTTGTGGTCTAGCCAAGGTTCAAGGGATTTCAAATATTCATTCAAGCTCACGTCTGATTGACCCATGCAGTCAAGAAGCCAAGCATCTTGGCAAAGTCGTGGCTGCAAAGAACCACTGGGCATCTCCCTTTTGGGCGCACGAGGAACATTGGTGTTTCCAAGCCCTCTAGCGCCGGGCAGCTCAGCGTCGTCGGAGCCTGGTGCTCACGAAGCTCAGCACGAAACGCCCTCTGACATAATGTGCAAATGCGCGGTATATGCATCTAGACAGCTGCACACCCATTCCCTTCAACAAACCCAGAATTTGGTACTCCGTTCTGTACAGCTCATTCGGCCTTGGGCACCGCGGCCGAGGCGCCTTCCAGCTTTCTGAGAGAGTTCAGGGGGTAGCTCGTAAAGACCCCTCGGAATGTCGAGATTACGTAATCCCCCGTATGTATTCTATAAGGATACATTTGAGAAGCTCCGAATAGGAACAACAACGAACACGTCTAACTGTAATCTGTTGCTAGATGATTGCGCCGAAAGCATTAGAATCTTGTTATGTGCTACAACCTACCCGTAAGGTGCATATGTAATGGTCGTAATGGCATGAGTAGCAAAGTCATACATACAAAACTGATGTGTGTTGTTTGTTGCTGCAGTTGCTGTTGCTGTTGTTGCTGTTGCAGTTGCTGTCGCGGCAGCCCTTCGAGCTCAGGCGGGTAGGGTCCGGGGTAGTACAGTCCTACTTTATTCCAGGACCCTCTGTCTCACTGGACGCGATATCAACCTACCAATTTGTTTGGCGGAGCAGCGAAAGCTTAACGCCTGCTACAGCTGGGATCAAGGCTACAGCCGAGGAGCCCTCTTTACTCAAACGCAAAAGGGCTGCGGAGTCGCTTAGCGCTTTACCTTTTAGGGAGGAGCCTAGCTCAAGCCTTCAAGCTTTTTGTATATAGTATACACTACAAAGGCCGAGGGCGAGGATGCTGGTTGCAGGACTGGGAGTCTGCGGTGTGGCCCACAAAGTGCGGTGCTCGCCGCATGTTGCGGGGTGGCCGCCAAATTGGCGGCATGGACCGCAGGGTCCCTCATTATGATGTGGCCATCCCTGCCGTGTCTGCAGTGGCAGCTGGACAGTGGCATCATAACGCACTGTCACGCCGTGGTCAAGCAAATGAAGGGGGTCCTCAAAGCATCGAAGTGCGCCCAAATGCTTCTGAGCTCCTTGGTCATGGGAACTCCTGCCGGCCAGTTGTCGTTGCAGTACCGGCAGATCTGCACCTGCAGGATCTTTGCGTCAGGCACTGAGGCTAGCCCTGAACAGTTCCTGAACAAATGGGCTGTGCGCCTTGTTGGCGCATAATACATATGTCCATGATCCCTCCAAGGGATCTGTCTTGCACCCCTGTTTGTTCTTCTCATCACCTCTTGGGGTGGTGCATGTGGCGCAGCCGCTGTTGCTGGCTGGTGCGGGACAAGTTCTTGGTCAACAAGCTCGGGTTCTGGTGCCGGCGGCCTGTGGTCCCTCAGCGGAGGTACCCGCACTTGTTGTGCTGGGGGCTCTGCAGGTGGTTCCTGCTCCTCCACATTTTCTCTTGGCGGATTTTCATCCTCAAGATTTTCATCAAGAGGTTCATCCTGTTGCTCAACCTCTGGAAGTCCGCCGACCTTGGGGGGCGTGTTGGATGGTTTCAGTAGACGGAGAGGGTGAAAACTCTCAGTATACCAACGCCCCAGGCCTTTGGGCGGGGCTTGCCTGAGGGCCCGAACCCTGAGGGCCTGGGCCCCAAGCCTCTGACCCCAAACCCCAACATGTTTTAGGCAGCTGGCACCTTGCTTGTTGTATTTCCTGCGCGAGCTTGAACTAATCTTGTCAGGCAGAGGTCCAATGTTTTGGGTTTCAGGCTGGGCGCTCCCCGAGCATGCTCATCAGGGGCCACCCCAAGCTAGGCTCATGAAGGACTCTACAAAGGCAACGCAGCGTTGGTCTTGACACGGTCAACTTGCCTTGTTGCGACTTCTCCGCGCATAATTGGCGCTTGGCGGCCCAAGCCCCAGGCCCCCGAGGGCCCGGGCCTCACACCCCTGGGCAGGGTCCCAAACCCCTATTGATCAGGGTGCCCACCCGCGCCAGGCTCTCCTCAAGGATTGGACAGATCTGCAACAATAATGCAGTGTTGGTCGTGCACAGTCCCGGCAACCTGGCTTGTTGTGCTGATTGGCTTCCTACGCAGCAACTGAAAACAACAAAGCTGCTGAGTCCCGGCAGCCTAGCTTGGACTAATCTTGTTGCGCCTATTGGTCTCGTGCCAGCCGCTGAAAACCCTCAAGGTTCAGGGTTTAGGCTTTCGCGATTTTTCCGCCTCTGGGTCGGCAGACTGAGCCGGAGGCTCCCAAGTCCGGCCTGGCCGTCGTGGTCCAGTGTGGATGCACGCCTAGCTACGCTTTGTTTGTGGGGTGTGCGGCACAGACCGCCGACCCCCTCCCTTGGAAGCTTTGGAGGTGTGTTTTTGGGATCAAAAATTAAGATGATTGTTGGCTGCATTGTCAAGGCTTCCCCCCATGCTACGGAGGGTTTTGGGCATGTTTTTTTTGGGCCAGATCATCAGCACAATTGGGCCTTCAAAGGCGCTTAAACTGCGGTATAAACCCCAACAAAACGCTCAAAATACACGCTGT
>CAJNIZ010000552.1:670-12392 GCA_905231905.1 Symbiodinium pilosum | reverse complement strand
CACCACCACCACCACCACCACTGTGGAATAAGATACAGTGTAGTAATCTTCGAGCGCGGTATTATTTGGGGCTGCTTATGATGATCAGGAGAGAAACCACCCTTCGTGGCATAGTCGCGATTATCGAGGCCTCCACCCTCTCATCCCAGAAACCAAGTAGTTGTGTTTCTTTCTGTTGCGCATGTATTCCTGGCACACTAATTTGCATTACGAGAAATTATCGCTGTCATTTAAGACTATCAGTGTGCTGGCAGGCTGGCCCCGTAAAGTGGATGTGCTTCCCCAACCGGAAGACGCCCATCGGCAACGCCATTGACCTGTACCTGCGCAGGCCTAATCTCGCCCGGTCGACTTTGGGGTGTGGGTTTCGGTGCACAATCTAGGTTTTGGTGATTGAGGGTTGTTTTGGGTCCAGGGTCTAGGGTTCAGTTTCTAATTCGGTTTCAGGTCGCTTCCTGCCCGCAGCCCTCGTTGGAGGGCCGTTGCAGGGGGAAGTGGATATAGAAACAACAATAACAGCGGGAGGAGGCGTATGAGGAGGACGAGCAATAAGATCTTTTCCCATCATCAGCAGCACTGAGACGAGAATCCCACAGCACCCCCTTTAAGAGAACTTTCTAGATGAAGGAAGCAGTCCGGGAAATTGCGCTAAACCCTGAATCCAGACTCTCAACCCCATACTTCTATCCTCAACTCCGAAATGCTAAGCCCGGAATACAAAACCCCAAACCTTGAATCCCAGACCCAAAGCTCCAAACTCCAAGTTCCACACTTTGGGTTCAACTGCCGCCAAGAAATAGCCATTCATATAACGCAATATCTGTAGTTTTAACTATCACGATCCCGTGTGGTCACTATGAGCGAGTGGGTGCCTAACCTAAACCAAATGCTACTATAGAAGCTTGAACTGCTGATATTAGTATCCCTTTTTAAGCCCCGTATAACTGTATAACCGTAATATAGACTTCAAGCCCTATCCCTAAACCTCAGACCCTAAACCCTAAATGTTGAACCCTAACCCTTAAACCCTAAATCTGAAACCCAAACCCTCAACTTTAAACCATAAACCTTAAACCCTAAAACCTTACACCCTATACCCTACAACCCTAAACCCTACAACCCTAGATCTTAAGCCCTAAACCTTAAGCCCAAAACTCTAAAACCCTATGCTAAGCATTCGCGCCAGGCAGCTGGAACTGCCAGATGAGGCTGTGCATCGGCTCTTCAGCGCAGTTCTGCCGCAATTGGGGGCTTGTTAGGGGTTAAGGGTTTAGGGTTTAGGGTTTAAGGGTTTAGGGGTTTAGGGTTTAAGGGTTTGGGGTTTAGGGTTTAAGGGTTCATAACCCTAAACCCCAATCATTAAGCCCTAAACCTTGACCGATAGGGGTCAGTGCGTAAGGCTTTGAGTTTAGCTTTTAGTATTTGAGGCGTAGGCATGGCAGAAGCCCCCCAGTTACAGCGAGAGATATCTTATGGCCTCTTATGTTGATAACTGTTGTGTTTCGTTGCTGTACCTAGCGGCTTGAAAAGGTTTAGGGATTTTAGGGATTCAGGGCTCTAAGGGGTGGTCTGGGCTTCCTGTTTGGGAATTGCTCAACGGTAGTGGTATCTTGCAGAAGGGGTCATTCAGGGCTTAAGCACGGAGGATGGCAAGTTTTTTCAGCACCTTGTTTGGGGAATGTCTTTTGGGAGCGTAAATGGGAGACCTTCACGTTGAGAAACTGTCAGAAACTCCGACTCTGAACCCTAAATCTTGGAGGTTTCATCCTAGCCACAAACCCAATTCTAACCCCTAAACCCCATCGGGGCCCGTAGTATGGAGGCCAGGGTCAGGGGCCTTAGGAACCATGCCAGGCAAACCGCTGGGAGATGGCGCAGACCATCGTTGAGGCAAGGTGCAAGGTATGAGGGCAGGTAAGGTTCAGAGTGTAGGCTTTAGGGTTTGGGGTCTCGGGTCCAGGGTTAGGCTTTAGGGTTCAGGGCCTTGAGATTGTAGGGGTAGGGTTTTGGGTGCACGTCTAGGCTGGGGTGTACGGTTTGAGGTTTTGGGGGGGCAGGGTTTGGGGTGTAGGCTTTGGCTCTTCATTATGATTCGGGTATGAGGTTTGAAGTTCAAGGCAGGTCGTTTTCCCCCATGTAGATGGCAGGAGTTACTGTATCTTTTTTCTCACCAAACAAGCCTTTTACATAGGTGTAAACCTTACACCCTAGCCTCACAGCCGACTCATTTGAAGAATTCCCTGCATGAGTGTGCCAATGGTCCAGGCTTATTCGGGCTCCTAGTATATTGAGAATTCGGTACGTAATGGGCGATTTGGAAGACTAGTCCAGGCAAGCCCCCACCACGAATCCTGAGCCCAAAGCCTTTCAACCTAAAGCCTAAAAACTGCAAAGCCCAGATGAGGGTTTCCGGAATGAGGGTTCCATCTTGGGGGGTCACAATAAGGGTTTAGGATCTAGAGTTTAGGCTTTATGGGATTATGGTATTATGAGATCCCTCTTTTGGAAAACCGCCATATCCTGAACCCCAGCTTCTTTTGTTTCGCCCGTTAGGACCTTCGTGCGGGGACCACAATCGTCTGTGACCGCTACGCCTTTTCCGGCGTGGCGTACTCTGCGGCAAAAGGCCAGTTATGCCTCTTGCATCATGGCTCTTCTTAGCTACTAGCCCCATACCACATGTACCCGGAAGCCTATTCCGACTTGTTCCGTCACAGCTGGCTTCACGCAACAAGGGTTTCAGGCTTGTACCTCTAGCATTGTACTGGGATCCTTTTAAGGGAGCCTAGGGGAACACATTGGCTCACGTAAGGGCTATATCAATATGAGGGGCCACGATCTTAGGGGTACAGCCCAAGAACCCTACCCTAAACCCTAAACCCTAAACCCTAGAACCTAAACCTCAAGCGCAGGCCTGGACTTCGCGTGGTGCCAGGCCCCAGACAGGGGATTACCATGCCCAGACGGGGTCTTCTTCATGCACATCGACGAGAAGGCGGCAAACGGTGTAAGGGGTCCCCTCATGTACTTCCCCCAGAGACCTCAATGGCTTTAGTCCTTTTTAAGGAGGATTGCAGGATTAAGTTCCCCCAAGCCCTAAAGCCTGATAGTCCCCCTTAATTAGATAGAATATGGGGTATATGGAGATCTTGTTAAAACATACCCAAATCCATATTCTATCTACTTAAGGGGGATTATAATCCCAGTCCCCAAATGAATGTGTGCCTCGTCCCCGCAGCTTTGCAGAGGTTGGTGCAGCTCGGTCGAACTTCGGCGACGAGCGCTACGAGAATGCGGCGATGCAGGCGGGGTAATCTTGTTGCTTGTTTGCAGGGAAAAGACGAATGGCAAAGACCATGGAAGGTACAAAGGGGTTCAGGGGTTGCAGGGGTTGGGTTTAGGGTAGGGAAGGCAGGTTACAACTTTGAATAATATGACAGCTTCTATTGTCTGTTGCATGCTCTCATTTCCTACGCACTGGTACCCTCTGGTGCCGTCTTTGATGCTCAGAGTCAGGAGGGTACTTCTCAAAACTTGGATCCCTTATATACATGAAAATGGTATGCTTAGCATGCTTCTGAAAGGACGACCTCAAGTTGTCAAAGCTTCTCATATGAGCTAGGGGGCCTTATATAGGAAATCATGTAAGCGAGGATGATGGGGGATATAAGGGAGATACAAGAATTTTAGACTATAGCTCATATCTGTCCATGCTTACCATTCAAGTTTTGAGGCCAGGGTCCGCGCCCAGTTCAAAGACCGACGCCTCCGTGACAGCGTCAACTGGCGCGATGTGGACGGTGCCCGTGACATCGAGGCGTCAGCGGGCTCATCATCCTTTTCTAGCAGTTTCCATTCTCTTGTCAATTTTCCCTATATACCCTTATACATACCCAATTATGATGTAGTAGTTTCCATTTTATTTTCCATTAGCGTAGTTAAAAGAGTCGTAGCAGTAGCAGTTTTAGGGAAAGAAGTTAGAGTATGAAAGGTAGAAGTAGTGGCATTACTCCTATGCCTGTACAAGATGTCGACTGCACAGCACGGTTGGCAGCCGATGGTATTGCTTTCATTGGTGAGGTGCCACAACTAGTAAGGAAAGCAGTCAGGTTTTGATAGGCTTATGGCCTGCAACGTCTCGTTCTTAGTTAGTGTGACAGACAGATGGTACAAGTATTTTGCAACAACCTGACCTACACTCCTTGTAGCTTCATTATGCCACCCTATGGAGGTTTCCTCATGTTTGGGCCTCGAACAGTGTGGCGTGGACATCCGTTCCATACCGAAAAGATAACCTCCTACACAGCTACATGCTTCCATTCATACGAAATGGATCAACCCCCTCGTTGCATACGGAATTTTGAGTGGCTACGCAACGGCCGGGATATTTGGGGAGACGGCACATAAGCTTGACATGGCCGTACATAACACCAATATCACCCCAGAAAAAGGCGCAGTAAACCTCAGGCCTCGGCCTCTAATCGATCCTCAACCCTACTCTCAAACCCTCAACAAGCCCCAAGCCCTAAACCTTCTACCCTGCACCTTAACTCGAGTAGAACCTATTCTGTTGATGTGAGCAATTCTCCACCACCCGGCGGCTGCAGCTGGTGCAAGGTTTCCTCCAACTTATTGTCGCTTGATCTTTCAGCCTTCTATGGTTATAGTCCCCCTTAAGTACATAGAATATGGGGTATATGGGGATCTGGTTATAATATGCCCAAAGCCATATTCTATCTGCTTCAGGGGGACTATACAGTAAACAAAAAGCCTTGTGTGTTACCAGGATACCGCACTATCTCTTGGTGGCAGGTGATCCATGCGGAGATCCGAAGCGCGGTGGAGTCTATCCGACTGGAAGATCAGGACCATGAAAGTGGTTGCATTTGGCAATAACGAAGAAACTGGTGACTATCGCGTACTATTGGGTTTGGGTTTTAATTGGAGTTTGGGGTTAAGGCTTTGCTGGGGCTTAAGGGGGGATGGGAGAGGGATATAGATAATCAGCACTGCAGGGGGGGGGGGGGGTGTGGGAATTACTGTAAGGATGCACTTCGCCACTCTCAATTTAGCGTTGGTACGTTAATTTTTGAAGCTCAGAACCTAGGTTCAGGGTTTAAGGTTTAGGGCTTGTGGTTGGGGATGTGGGGTTCAGAGCCCATAGGACAATCATGCAGAAGTGAGGATTCGACCCAGACTCACATCCCAAACCCCAAGTTGGAGAGCCCCAAACCATAAACTACAGAAAGCCCAAATACTGAACCCCAAGTCTAAAACCTTTAGCCCTAAGCCCCAGATCCTGAAACCTAGGCCCTAAGCTCAAGTCCAGATGTTGAGCCCTAAGTCCTGTAAGCCCCAGACCCAAATGCGAGTTTCCCAACATCAGATGTACATTTTTGGGGGTCCCCATAATAAGCGGTCCCCCCTATTTCAGGAAAGTACCAGATCCTAAACTCTGCATCGTCGTAGGCCCTAAGCACGAAGATCCGACAGGAAAATCGTCAGCGCCCAATCAAGCGCTTGTGGTCGAACTGAGCTTCAAGTTCGTCTCGTCTGGTGCTGCTAAGGGCCAAAGCTGGATCTTTCCGGTATCCCTATACAACCCCAATATGTTATGTAGTAGTTTCCATTTTCTTTTCCATTATCCCTATATAACGCCAGTATTTCTGTAGTACAGGATCTAAACCCTAAACCCTCTGAAGCCATGGATTTAGGATTTAGGTCTGAGGTGGGCCCTAATGATTTCTCAAGGAAGCTCTCTGTATTCCGTACAGTGGCCTCCGCTGACACTGTCATGGCGTTCTTGTGGGCCTAGCAGCTCAACGATTATGTCTTCTATATGATGTGAAGATTTTAAGTCATCAATTCTCGAGGTGGCTTAGGTTTCAAGATCTGGGCTCACGCTCCAACTCACAAATCCCAGGCCCGGATTAGGGTTATGGATCCCTAAACCCTAAACCCTAAACCCTCACAGTCTGTTTCTTGTGTCAACTGCAAGCATCTCACGACAAATATCTTTGACCCTGAACCTATCGCTCTTTGCGTAGGAAGGATTTTCCTAAAGAAGGGTTTAGGATTTGGGTTTAGGGCAATCCTGAAGCAGGATTGCCCTAATTCCCTCAAAATACCTGAGCACGGCACCCTGAGCAATGAACTCGAAATCCCAAAGCCGTCATCTCGCGGAGGTATCCCCGCTTGAGGGAAGCCCAACATTAGGTTCATGGGTGAGTTAAAGATAGGTATGACGAATGATAGCTTGGCTTGGGATACTTTTAATTGTAGTTGTAAATACCCACCCACAAACTCACCATAAACCCCAAACCTTCAACTGTGTACCCTAAACACCCTAAACACTCTTTCGTAGTAGATAGAATATGGGGTATATGAGGATCTTATTATACTATACCCAAAGCCATGTTCTATCTACTTTAGGGGGGACTATAGCCCAAACCCTAAATCTCACAGCTCGGCGGACCTGAAAGCGCGGCAGCATTCCGTGTCTGCCACAACAAGGACCGGCAAGGGTAGTAGCAGTCCAGACCCACTAAAGGCATCCCAGCAGATGATGCCCGAAGGCACAGCCTAACCCCTCAAAGGTTTAGGTTTAGGGTAAGCCCTAAACCTTAAAACCTAAACCCAACACCTAAAGCCTATAAACACACACCGTGTGTTGGGGGATTCCTTGGTGGGTCCGGGAATTCCAATGATTCTTGTGACTTGGGCGGCTTCTGACAAGAACCTCGAAACCCAAAAATCCAAAAAACATGGGCTTAGCTGTCATGGTGCGGATAGGTTTAGGGTTTAGGGGGGTTTAGGGTTTAGGGTAGTCTTCTCTTCTTAATGGTTTTGGGGAGGGGGAGGCCAACCCATTCTAGTGGTACAGGGATTTTAATTTCGGAGAATTACTGTCCCGAATCAGCGGAAGGCCTTATTGGCCGATCGGAGAAACTTAGGGTTTGTAGCTTAAGGTTTAGGGTTTAGGCCGACCACTACATTTCTCGGGGCGCATTGCACCGAACCCTGGCAGTATTGATTTTCAGGGACTTGACGTGCTAAGGCCCCACGCTCATAGAATCAAAGTTGTAGATACCATGAGAACAGCAGCACCATTGCCTACACTACCATGTTTCTATCACTGACCCCAATGTCTAAAACCTTGAAACCCCACACCCTGCAGCGCAAACCTTAAGCCACGTGTAGGGCTTGTCAAAGTTTGGGTTCGATTTCCATGACAGTACGGCCCTACTACAGGTATTCAAACAGAGATCACATTTTTCAGAAAACATTTCCTCTCGCACTCAGAACTGCATCATGTTAGCTGGATGAAGCACAGCTCCAAATGTGCATTTTCAAAAAATGCTCTCCTCCAAATACGAGTTTGAGTCTAGGTAAAGAATCTCAACATTGGCCTAAACCCTAAACCCTAAACCCTAAGCGTTGACATTTTCCTCCCCAGCGATTGCTAGCATCAGAAAAGGTGCGAGGGGTTGGAAAAAAACCCTAAACCCTAAACCCTCATAGAATCCTATACACCTATGTTCACCTGAAAGGCCAAAGGCAAGAGATTTTCCCCAAACCCTGAACCCCCCCTAGGAGTTTGGAGAATTCCTATGCCTTGGGGTTTTAGGGTTTAGAATTTAGGGTTTAGGGTTCACTTGAAAGGCGATATGGGATAATACATGGGTTTCATAGGGATGCAAAAAGGGTTCATGGCTAGGTTGCCGAATGGATGAAAAAGGAGTTCCTGGCTAGGTTCCAGAATGGAAAGTCAAAGAAAACAGAAATAAGTTCTGTGTGAGATCATAGGGATTGTGCAAGCAGAAGCCTAAATAATTTCGGGCAATGTTTTTTCTACAGTCCGTAAATAGTTATAGAAAATACCCAAACTTCCTATCTCGATGTTGTCTAAGGGCTGTCAGAGATTGATTGGGATCTCTGCTTCGTTTTGGGAGGCTGTTGATTTTGGGGATATGGAGCGAACCATTCTTCAGACCCCTAAACCCTAAACCCTTAACCCCCTGTTCGGCAACTTGTGGCTTTTCGTAGCCGGCATACATCGCATGACCTTCGGCCCTCATTACATCATAAGCCGCTGATAATTCACATTGGGACAGGAGTATGAGTATCCGAAGCAAGGACTCTCAATCTCTTGTCTGTGGTTGCCAAGTTTCGTGAGGCCCTTGAATCGTTCGGATTGCAGTGCTTAGGCTGCTTCTTGAAAGGAGAGGTTCTATAGCATTTGCTAGGAAATGCTAGACACTTGAAATTTACGTGGTGTCACTGCCATCGGCACCCCTAGACCTTGAACTGCACATTGCAAGCGCCACTCGATAGGCTCAATCCAGTGACCAATGCGAGAAGAGGCTTTCCCTTAATGCCACAGATGAGCTACGATCAACATGATGGAGACCGAGGGAATTTTGAACTGTGGACACAAGGTTGTTCAAACACTGAGTCTAGCAACTACTGCGCTAGTTCATTGTAATCGAAAGCTTCCATGTTCATAGCTTCTTTCCAGTGGTCCAGAAGTGTAGTGCGCGGAATTCTGCAGATGCGCGCAGGACCCAAGGATTTCGGCAGAAAACACCAATATTCCAACACACTGCAATTCGACTGTGCTTCATGAACAGTTAGGCACTTCAGGTCAACAGATTGTCCTGCAGATGTTTCCACATCCGTGGATTGTCAATCTTGTGCATAAGGGCCTCACATGACAGGCAGAAAGGGTGTCCTGTCGAGTTCATGGGAACCTCACTTCCCCTCATCTAAGCTAGACCACAGTCATTCTAGAAGAGTTGCGGAGAGTACGTGTGATGCCAACGCCCACTATCACCATCACCACCGCCGAGCCGCCGCCACCAGCGCCAACGGCAACGGAATCGCCGCCTCCACTGTCGGCGCCACGCCACTAAGACTGTCACTACCACCGTCACCACCACCGCCACCACCCCTCGCAGCAGCAGCTGGGGTGGGTGCCACACTGCTACCCACGCAACAATTGCTGCTGCTGCTGCTGCTGCTGCTGCTGCGGCGGCGGCGGCGGCGGCGGCGGCGGCGCTGCGGGTGCACCGCTGACTCTGCTTCCTCGCTACTGCTAATGCTATCACTTCTGCTACTACTACTGCTATTACTCTACTCATTAGTACTGCTATTGTATTGCTGTTGCTATTTTGCTTTTTATTGCAACCATTTTCACTACAACACAACCTACCAAAGCCCTGTGTATTGCTGACTATGCATATGAACTAAGCGGCAGTCACTGTTCGAGGGTCGAGTTTATAGTCCCCTTAAGTAGATAGAATATGGAGCATGTGGGGATCTGATTATAATATACCCCAAAGCCATATTCTATCTACTTAAGGGGGACTATAACCCCAATTCTTAACCCTAAACCCTAAATAGTATTTTCTTTTCCACTATCCCAATATAGCCCCAATATAACCCCTGCATTCTATCTACTTAAGGGGGACTATAACCCTAAGCCCTAAACCCTATACCCTATATTCTATCTACTTAAGGGGGACTATAG
Organism: Symbiodinium pilosum; assembly: GCA_905231905.1. Taxonomy (NCBI): domain Eukaryota; class Dinophyceae; order Suessiales; family Symbiodiniaceae; genus Symbiodinium; species Symbiodinium pilosum. The sequence goes on along the minus strand of CAJNIZ010000552.1, from coordinate 2,863 downwards.
GTTCCTATGACGATTGGGGAGCAGAGGCAAGTGCGAGCAGCCTTGGCATTGCACGTGGGGAGAAAAGACAGCACCCAGCATTTTTCAGGACGGCTGTCGCCAACAACGTAATGAAGACCCCTAGTTAATAAACACCTTCCCCTTAATGGGGATTACAATGGGGATCCTTATGTTAAGGTCCTTGAAAGGAGGGGGTTTATTAATCAGGGTCTACATTGTGTATTGTCTCGTTGCGAGAATCCCTAGGGTTTTTGTGGTGGTTTTGTATTGGTGAGGGGAGGAGATTAGATTCTCATCTCTTCGAAATCGTTCAAGGTTTTGGTTTTCAGTGGGTTCGGTTGTCTGATCTGCGTCATGTGGATTGTGGTCGAAGAGTATTTGAGGAGACCACAACATGGAACCCCAGCGTGTGTGGGATCTCTAAGGTTAGGAGATCTTTTGTATAGCTGCTGTGCAACTTCTATACATATGCAATGTATACATGAGGAGGCCTGATGGCATTCGTGTTAGATTACTTTGCAAACTGCTTTGCCTTCATACCTAAACCTTAAATCCAGCTAGCAATGGGCTTGGGGCTACATAGCACCTGTGTTTTTCTGGTGCTTAGGAGGGAATGGAGGAATGGATCCCTGTGGTAGTCCCCATATTATCTATAAGAACAATCCTTATAATCCATTCCCCCATTCCCCCTCAAGCAAGCACCAGGACTTGTACAGCTCCTGGCAGGATCCTTAACCTCACCCGAGTCACCAAACCCTCGAGAAGTTTAGGGTTCAGGGTTCCCTCTCGATAGTCTACCTTCATTTAGTAGGGAATAGGGGGAGGTGATTGGTACCTACTCGAGGTTAGGGTGTAAGGGGTCACTTTCAGGTGTTGCCGTTCATTCGGAGTTAGAAGTAGGGAACTAGAAGTTATAAGCACTTATGCCTTCATTTGAGGTACTCATGGCCCTACATAATCCACGAGTCGACATAAGTTCTGGTTGAGTGCTCAGGGACCAAGTTTTTCAGTTCAGAACCAAGAGGGTTCTCGGGTGTTGGTTAGGAGGTGAGTTTGCAATTCAGGGTCCTTAGGGCCGCTCTGCAAAAAGCTTTCGATTTCAGCACCATCCACATTGCATCATGCTTGTGGAACCATAGAATCTATCTGTCATACTGTCCCCTACCTAAACTTTGAACCCTAAAACCCTAAACCCTGAACCCCAAAACACGAGATGGCCCCAAAACCAGCCTGCCTGGAGGGTTGCAGATCACCACTGGTGGCTGAGTACTCGTCTTCCCGCGGCGACTTTTCCAGCCCCACAGGTAGAACAAATACACAATTACATGGGGGGCCCATATAGACCCCAGTCCTAAACCCTACACTCCCTGAGCCTGAATGCCACAACCCAACATCCCGAAACCTTAACACGAAGAAAGCCCCAACGACTGGACTTTGAAATCCACAAATCTAAGGACAGGACTTGAAAGCTCAGAGTGCCTGCAGCTTAAGGCCCCAAAGCAACACCTCTTAAGCGGCTAAAGCCCTAACCTTTCCAAGCCTGAACCCGAGGCCTAAACTTTAAACCCAACCTTAGACCCTAAACCCTGCACGGTAAGCCCTGATCCCCAAACCTTAAACCGCAAGCCTAAACCCTAAACTGCCGTAAACCCTAAACCTCTCCAATTAACCCTTCTGGCATGATGGAAAAGTCCTTTTCTGGCATCCTTCTTGCTTGCCTGCAAGCGGTGTGCCCGCGGGTGGCCAGAATCTAGAGTCTAGGGTTTGGGGTTTAGGGTTCAGGGCTTGGGGATTTAGGGTATAGGGTTTGGAGGTTTAGGGTTTAGGGTTTGGGGGCGAGGATTTAAATTCGACTTCAAGTTGTAGGCTTTGGTTCCCAGGGCCAGGGCTTTGGGTTACGAAGGAATACCGCCCTCTGGGGCCCGAAAGGACGACCTTGATCGTGCTAGATGCTGAAAGAGGGGCTTACAGGTCAGGGTTGTGCTTCTGGGGGATACCGCAGGCTGCATTCAGGATACTTTCCGCCCAGACGACTGTGCATGAGGTGTTTTACTTGGGCGGTGCAAAAACTTGAGCTCGTACCATAGATATCAAAATGACAGCAGTTGCGTAGATCCCTTCTATTTTGCGAGCTATGGCATCAGAGCATACCAGGGTCATGCAGCATGCCTAGTGAGTAGTATTTTATTTGGG
>CAJNIZ010000551.1:19961-31612 GCA_905231905.1 Symbiodinium pilosum | reverse complement strand
GAATCGCAAAGCTTCTAAATTTTGGGCTTCCTTACATGCAGTCCCCTGAGGGCTTTCTGCAATTCTTGCCCTAAGGGTCCAAGGACCCAAATAATAGGGTTTTCGGGCCCAAATACTATACTATAAATGGTATTTGGGCCCTAAAGCCCTATTCTTTGGGACTTGGGTGGAGGAGTTCCATAGTATTCGGGGCTTATAAGGCTTGGGTTTTGGGGAGTTTTTCTAGTTGTGGATCCAGAAGCTACGCTAAGGTCTTTACTGGGGAGGGTTTGAGGGCAAAGCAGGACGGATGAGGTGTGTTACATTATGTTTTATTGTAGGTATTTAAGGCTTAGAGGCCTTGGAGGGCAATACAGTTGGCAATGATTCAGGCCGCTCCATCATGCACAATGCGGCTGATGTTTGTTGGGGGGTTCCGTTGATGCGGTAGGTTTGGATTGCCAATCATAGATGTATCATTAGTTTGGAACTTTCTCAAACATCGCCCAATTGACTGCCTCTGCAATCCCAGTGTATCCCTAAGGGCCACGCCCAATTTACCACTGTAGCCCACAGCTGGGCCATCCTTGTATCCTGATGGTCCCAAGGGTCCCATAGGTTTCCCCAAAGGATTTTTGTGGAGCAAACACTCCAAGTAAAGGTCCACAGGATTCCTAGAGTTCAGAAACCCAAAGATGTAGGGTTTAGGTACAAGTTTGGGCTCTCTCTGAAACATCCTGGTCAGCCCTTTACTCCAGCCCGTACATCTGGCCGGATACCTAAATCTATCATCCCTGAACCCTCAACCCCTCTAAGCCCCAAAGCCTTTTCAACCTCCCCTGATTCCCGGATCCTAAAGGCCGTTCCGGATCTCCCGTCGCGTGCTCAGACGGTCTCAACTTTGCTTTTGGGGCTCCACCTGCCTTTTTTTGAGCGAGCTTAACTTCATAATGTTTAGTATATTCTATATACGCAATTAGGCAACCTTAAGCAGGGGTATGGCATAAGGGTATATTAGGTATTCTGCAAGGTTTGGGGGACAAGGCATCTACACATTTGATGTCTCTTACATGGGTGTCCCTTTTGGAAGAGCAGGGGTTATCTGACGCTTAAGCTCTCCCAGCTGAGAACTTGTGATGCTGAGGGTTTACTGGGGATGTAAGCTCCGGGCGTTTGTCACTCATCACTTTACTTGGGCATGCTAGGCAAGCCGCTGTCTTCCACAATCTAAGCCCTAAACCCTCAACCCTATGCGTTCATGCAGGCATATGCTCTTTCCTCCAAGGCACCGCCTGGTCAGTGAAAGCCTTCGCTGCACTGCAGAAACGGGGCGCCTAACAAAAGCCTTACCCCTAGACCCTACCCTAAACCCTACAACCAAAAAACGGGGACCGGATTGTAAGTTTTCCGGTGCGCCTGAAGTTGACCTGCACCGTGCCACGGACAGGGACCCGGTAAAAGGAACAACCATCACCCTTCGCCCACTGGTGAAGACACAGCAACCCACACCTTTGGGATGCAAGCGGACTGATGGTCCGATGTTTCAAATGAGGCCGCGGCCATGTTGATGGGTGTTGTGTGCACCTCATCTAGCTCAGGGGGTCTTAAAGACCACTAAGCCGCAAACTTGAAGCTGCGAACGCTAGTCCCTAAGCACCCTTGACCTTAAACCCTAATTTTGAGACTCCTTGAAGGCTTAGGGTACCTGTAACTCAATGATGACTGGTATAACCAAGTTCTAACCATATTATTGCTTAGGGGGCTCATCGTTGGGGTATACTCCTTTCTCCCTAGTAGTACAACCCGCACCCCGTGAAATCTTGGACTATTCCCCGTATACTTTTAGTATGCCACAAAGCGAATATGTTTTGGTTGGGGGCAGGGTCATATAAGCGGGAGGAGCTTCGTAATCCTGAACCTCCAAGTAGAAAATGTTCCATCCAGAACCCACTTTCCAGAGGAGGTCTCACGTCTCTCCACCATCCTTACATGCCGCTTTAAGTCCTAAACCCTAAACCCATGCTGTCAACACCTCGAACCCTTGCTTCAAGTCTCTATGTGTTCTTAAACAGCAGAAAAAAGCGTGTATTCCGATTTAGCAGATTATGCGCCTGGCCAGTGCCATATTCCTTCGTTTTTGTACCCAGATTTCGCCTCAGGCCATCCGAACCCCCAAGCAAGCATAAGCCCAGACACAAACCCTACGCCCCCGCAGCGCCAAAAACTTCGATCAATAAATCTGCAGTCCCACAAAAGTAGATGAAATACGCGGCATTCCCCCCCAAAACACACTAAGATCCCCATATACCCCATGCTATATCGACTTAGAGGGCCCAAACCCTAAACCCTAAGCCCTTAATTGAGTAGTAATGTATTTGAGGATACTATGGTACCCAATATAGAGTAAGATTATATCCTCCTTTTGGGGTATAGTACTTCATATATGGAATATTATCTTACTAGGTTCAACCACCAAAAAACGCTACTCAATTGTGTCTTGAGGACTGAGGAGCCCATCATCCCCAGGGCTGATACCTCAGAAAGCCCGGGTTGAAGAGAGGTGATGTAGGATCTAGGGGTTTAGGGTTCAGGGGTTTAGAAGTTTAGGGGTTTAGGGGTCTGGGAGTTCAGGGGTTTGGGGGTTTAGAGTTTAGAGGGTTAGGGGTTTAGGGTTTAGAGGTGTAGGGTCTACGGGTTTGGAGGGTCTAAGGGTTTGGATTTTAAGGGTTTATTGATTTGGGGATTTGGAAGTTTAGGGGTTCAGGGGTTTGGGAGTTCAGGGGTTTGGGGATTTAGGGGGCGTTTAGGGTATGGGGTGTAGAGCTTCAGGGTGTAGGTGGCACCCAGTCTAGCCATGCAAGGGCAAGGTGTCAGATCATCTTTATCTGCCATGGCTTTAAGAATCGGAGTTGGTAATCTGAACACAAACTAATACCCTAGTGTCATCATGGGTTCGCCTACTACCCCCCCCCCAGTTCTACCCTCCTCTAGGTTCCCCCTTAAGCGACTTCAATTAGGCTCGACTATCCCTAAATATTTTTCAGTCGCGGGGAACCTAGGTGGGGTAGCGTAGGGGAACCCATGATGTTAGAGTTAGAGTTACAGGATATTCACAGGGTTCCTGTTTTTTGGTCGGGGTTAAAATTGCATGTGTTTTTGCATTTTGCTTGTCTGCAATGTCACATACCTCCTGGAGCAACCCAATCAGAGGGTCCAGGTTCCCATGTAGTATATTCTTAGGCCTCCAAGTATGTATGCAGGAACGCCCTCGCTGAACCCTTTGGGAGGGACGGGCTAGTCTCTAGCATTCTCGGAAGTGCAGAATTGGGTTTTCCCCGTCAAAAAAGAGTCTGTAGGGTTTAGGGCTTAGGGTTTAGGGTTTAGGGATATGGATTATAGTATATTGATGTCTGTCATGGAAAGTAACAAGTTTAAGCATATTGAAATCTTGTGTGGTAATTCAAGTTTTCTCAGACCTACCATCGAAGGCCAGAGCCTTAAATTCTCCTCCATTACACCCTCAGCGTTAAATCCTATCCCTCATGCCTGAACCCCAAAAGTAGTTAAACATATTGGCCTTAAAACCGTAAAAAGGCCATTATTCTACGTAATTTGTGTGTTTAGGTATGCCTTAATCCCCTATAAGCCAGCTTCCAACCCTCGAAGCCCTGAGCCTTACGTTCTGCTGCCCTCAGCCCTGAACCATGGGTTACTTTGGGGTTATGTCATTATGTAGGGATAATGGAAAAAATGGAAACTACTATAGTGGGGTTTACATATTCGGGAATGCCTCGCCCTAAGCCCCGACCGAGCCGTTTCAATCCCATTCCCTGTAAGCCCTTCACAATGAGAGGGCCAGCACCCTAAACCCTGAAGAGCCTAAACCCTAAACCCTGAGCCCTTAAAACTCTCAACCCTAAACCCTGAAACCCCTAAACCTCCGTGAGGTTGAAGCGAAGCTGGACACAGGCCATTTGACCAGGCGCCTTTTTGGATTGCGGGTTTACAACAACAATCGGTTTAGGGTTTGGAGTGGATTTAGGGCTTAGGGTTTAGGCTTTATGACCTAGAGTTTACGCTTTAGAGCTTAAGGTTTAGGGCTTGGGTTTAGGGTTTGGGGTGGATTTAGGGCTTAAAATGACAATAGGGACTTCGTAGGGGTGATAGAGGGATAATGGAACAGAAAATGAAAATTACAATTTAGGGTTTAGGGTGTAGGGATTTTTCCCCAACAATGAATCAATGAAGAAGGGCATGGAAAAGAACATGGACAATGAAATAGTATCCAGAGCTATGTAGCGATTCAGAGGATTTAGGTTCGTGGTGTGAGTGGGGCTTGGTTATAGTGCTTACGAGAAGTTTATGATACTTTACTCGGGCTATCAACGAACACAAAACACGGCTCAAGTGTTTTAACCTTTGCTTGTAATGTCTCACTACTTAGCAATACACTTGCCTGTGGCCTATCTATATATGCAACTAGTGTCTAGTGTTTCCGCCAAGACAAATTCCAAGCATTTAGGCTTCCACATTTGCAACCGCACATTCACCGTCAGGCTAATATGGAACCCCATGCAGACGACTTTCTGGCACTCTTGAGTGGTTTTTATGAACAAATTCAGGGGGTTGCTTTTGGTGGCGCGGGTGAATTTATCTGGTTCCAGTCTTTTTCAAGAATTCAACATTGTCACGGAAACTGGCTGTATAGTGTAAGGTTCAATGCTTTGGGCTTCAGGGTTTCGGCTTTGTTGCCGGCCTGATTAATCTTATGTGACCCGCTGACACAGATCACACGCACATGTACATATGAGCTCATGTATACATGCACCTACCTATTTGCAATTGTTTATGCATATGACTATGTATTGATGTGTCTGTACATATGTGTACATACATTCACATGTATACATATATATATATACACATATACATACATTAATAAGCATGTAAGCCTTGCTAGGCGCAGAGCTTGGGGGGCTAAACCGTGTATGTAACTCAGAGCAGTAGAAGGGGCTGTTGGAACCGGGCTCCTTACATTCCTCCTCAAAGGAGAAGGTGCTTAGTATAAAGACTTCTGAGAGAGATCTCAGTTTGAAGCAGTCTACAGGTGGGTAGTTTCCATAGTGCTCCCATACAGGCTCTTGTAAGACCTCCCTAGCCAAAAGGAGTGAGAGATGGAAGGCCTCTGGGAGTTTACAGGGTTTAGGGTTTGGGGTAAACTGTCCACTCGTCAAACGCTTCTAGTCTTAGAAAAAGTTGGTTTGCCCTCCCCCAAAGTAACGTTGAGCACCCGGAAGCCTTCTGAAGTAGATTATACTGTCACACAATGTCACACAGATCTATGTTGGGCTTCGCTTGACTTTGGCCTGTTCAGAATAGGGGAATGGATACCTTTTATTGGTCTCCCCTGTTATAGTCCTTACAGTATCCATCTTCCTTGAGTCCCTACTAACCAGTATATAAGATGGATGGGAAGGTCTTTTCATTTGATAGCAGGGACCCTAAACCCTAAACCCCTCCTTGCTTTCAAGTACTTCTGTGGGAATTTGTTTCAGGAGCCGGCAGCCCGCTCCTTCTGGTCCCACGAAACTTCCTTGTTGGGATTCTAGTAGACACGCGGTTTAGGCTTTAGGGTTTAGGGTTTCTAGTAGACACCATGTTTTCGCGCCTTTGGGGCTTGGGTATCAGTACAATTGACAAACTATCCACACTGACCGGCAGGGGATACAGGGCCAAAGGAAGGCACCATTCATAGCTCGGTCGCGGGCACCCTCGATTACATTACGCCCAAACCCTGAATCCCAAACCTTACAATCCCAGATCCTGGGTTCAAAAACGTCAGACATTAAGCATCAGACCTCAACCGAGAGTCGGAAAGCATCAACAAGCCCGACTCCTCTGAATCCCAACCCAAATATCCACAGACTTTTCAGCATGGGCCTCAAGTCCCCGCATTTTCCAGTTTAGGGTCTACTTAGCCTTAGGGTCACAATCTTGAATTCCTATAGACCCCCAAGCTTTGAAGCCACGCGCTCCAGCTTCGTATGGTGGATGGAGGAAATCTTGCACAACTTAGGAACCCCCCAAAACACAGTCATTATTGGGGTACCACTTAGGAACCCCAAAATGCTGTAGTTGTTGAGGTATAATGTAATGCAAGCCCTTCTAAATAAATTCCCTCCGTTTAAGGGCCTTAATATTAGGATCCCTATTCAAATCCCTAGTAAGGGGAGGGGGGTTATTCATCAGAGGTCGACATTAAACCCCAAACCCTAAAACCTAAACCCCAAACCCTAAAACCTAAACCCCAAGCCCTAAACCCCAAACCTTCAACCCTCGACCTTAAGCCCTTATGAATCGAGGGTCTACATCAAGGCATATCAGGTCGGGCAAGATTTCCTCCATCCACAGAATGAACTCTAGGCCTGGTCAGACCATTGTGGACGCGCTGAAGGACTTGGCCTGGCGCAGGTTTTGAGGGTTGAGGGTTCAGGGTTTAGGGTTCAGGGTTTAGGGTTTATGGTTGAGGGTTTAGGGTTTATAAACGGTTGAGGGTTAAGGATTGAAGGTTTAACGTTTAGGGTTCAGAGCTCTAGGTCTTGAGCTGCAGGTGCTTAGCAAAGGGAAGCCTGACTTTTCAATGAAGTTTGTTCTCACCATGGAATGATCTCCTTGCGGGTTTCCCAACAATCTGTTCATGGGAGTCCTCAGAGGCTGGGATTATTGCTACTTTCCCAGACTCCGGGGACCCCAATATAGACCCCAAGATGATAATCCTTCTTCCAGGGACGCCAAAAAGGTAAATCTAATTGTGGGAAAACCCTGTATGAGGCAAGGCACATTGAATGACAGCCGCGTAAATGTGGAATAGGGCCGCTATAGTCACCTTCCAATATACAGTTCTCCGCAGGATTATTCTGGGAACCCGTTTTCAGAAGCGTTGATCTGGGATTCACCATATCAGGGAACAGTGTCTTTTCTACACACTGCATCGGATGAGTCATGTTTCTAGGAGTCTAGGAACTGCTGGATAAGAAAGAACAGAGAAGTACAGGCCGAACTCGGTAGACAACTTCCCGTAAACCCTAAACCCTCAACCTCTAAACCCTTAGCCCCTAAACCCTAAACCCCTAAACCTTAGACCCTAAACCCTTAACCCCTGAACCTTAAGCCCCTAAACTCTAGACATCACCGCGCAGCGAGGAGACAACTGCCAGCGTCTCCAGCCAGTTGGACAAGCACTATCCGGGCCTCGGGCACAGCTTCCGTGTTGATGGTGTGGGTAGGGTTTAGGGTTTAGTGCAGGTTGCAGTCTCCCCGGACATGGATGCCCAAACAGGGCCCTACAGAACCTTCCCCCATCATAATCATTGGGGCTTAGGGTTCACAGGGCTTACTCATACCAATCCATCCTCTACTACCCTACCAAGGCGCCTGCCTTAATATGATTGCTGAGGGGGTGGTTAAACCCAATCAAAAATAGTTCCTCGAGTTTAGAGTTTTAGGGTTTAGGGTTTAGGGTTGCGCATTTGCCTGCAAACTTTCATCTCAAGCCCACATCGCACGAAGCAGGCGCAGAGCCAAAGTGTGCATCACGGGTACAGTAGACTACGGTCTGGAGGGAAAGGTATGTGCATCAAACTAATGACCCGAAAAGGGTTCACAGTTTCCAGACGGGTAAAGATGCCCAAGGGAGGTCTTCAACTTGTTTCAGATGTGGATTGTATCAAGGGGTAGCATGGGGAATGTCAACATGGACCTGGGGGTGACGAAACATCCAGCGAAATTACGAGCCTTTCATCTAGGCCAATCTTATTCTCTTGAGTGGTAGCTGGAAACCTTGATTTGTAATCTCTCATGGCTTAAGCCCAAGCTCAAGCCCTCCAATACCCAAACCGCAAGCCCTCAGCCATTCAAGCAAAGTGAGGCTGGACGCCAGCACGGGACCTTGCGCAGCGCTGAGAACCTATTAGAAGTACTACCCGGGCCCCCAAAAATATGAGAATCATGGGATTCGGGGCCACTATGTTACCTACTTTCGGGGTTTAAGGTATGAGTTGTGTTTTAAGATTCGTGGTTGGGAAGTTGAGGCTTGAGGTATCGAACAAAACAGCTCGGCCATGCGAAACAAGCACTAAACGCCGAACCCTTCGGGTTTAGGGTTGTTATCCTAAACGTTTAGGGTTTAGGGCTTTAGGGTTGTTATCCTAAAGCCATGAGCCCTAAACAGTTTTGCCCTTAGCATGCCAAAGCCTCAAGCAGTCCAATGGCACTTGGGGCCCCATGAAAACTCTTTAGGGCTTAGGGTTTAGGCAATGGCTAGGATATCTGCCAAGAAATGCCAAGTAACTGGAATCAAAATCCTGGAGCTTCAGCCAACAACGCAAAGCTGTGAATCCACAACCCCAAACCTAAGCACTGAGATCGAAGGGCTACACCCTAACACCCCACATCCTGAACTTCATCCCCGCCCACTACACCCTGCCTTCCAAAGCCGGATGATTTTACAGATCCGCAAGATTGGGGTCCCCCATATACCCCAGAACACTATAAAGGGACCCCCAGAGCCCCAAATCCCAAGCTCTATTCACTAAACCCTCAAACCTGAGCCCCAAACCGTAAACCCTTGATACTGCCCCCCCTCATTAACAGATGGATGATCATCCTCATAATATCGCTATATACAGCCCTTAATGTGACTCCTATTATAAGCTATTAATGGGTGGGGACAGGACCCAAGCTCTAATCCCTAAACCCTTAATCCCTGAACCCTCAACCCTAAACCCTAACCCCTTAATGCCTAAACCCGAAAACCAAAATCCTGAGCCCTTCAGTCCTTCAAGCACAGGCAGCTCAAGTCCACCAGAAGAAGAAGTTGAGCCAGGCCCCACTTGCTTAGGGTTCAAGGTTTAGGATTTAGGGTTTACGGAGTTTCCGTAATTTAGGGGACATTTTCGGGTGGCGTACCTATAGGAAGGATTAGAGTATTTTTGGATCTGGATTGGGGCCCCTACGCATGGAAACTACCATTTGGATTGGGCTTACATGTACGATTTAGGGTCGTTTGGCCAGTCGTTTGGGGTTTGTATAAGGTGTACGGTGTACATGGATTCATACAGGATTTCAGGTCATATCGGATTATATAGGATGTGTTGTTTGTGCAAGGCGTGTATAGGTCTTAGGGTGGTACAGGATGTATTTAGGGTTTACACTGGGCTCATATAGAGTTTCAGTTCAGTACTGGATTTAGAGCTCAGGTCTTTGGGTTGGTGGCTTTCGGAATTATAGGTTCCGGCTTTGGACGAAGGGGTTCGGTGTTTAGCAAAGGTTCAGTAATCTTATCTGAAGGTGCCTAAGGTTTGGGATTTAGGTTGGAGGTTGAGGGTCTAAGCTTTCCGAACTTTGGTTGAGAGTTTGAGGCTTGATTTAGGGCTGATAACTTTAAACTTTAAGAATTTGATGGAAGGATGCCAGCAACGAGCCCTGTTGATAATCTCCATGATGTCTTCGAGGTACTCCCCATATTTTCCCTTACCCCCTCTTCGGGTGGGGTATGCATCGGATTGCGAGAGCAGGGTTGAGTACTGGAGGTTCCATAAGGTTTGAGGGTCTTGGGCCGCGGGGTTGCCAGGCACTAAGCATGACTAACGTCCCGAAGTCCTATGGTGGATGGAGGAACTCTTGCATCATGGAAAGATTTCCTCAAGCTGCAGTAAGTGTGGGGGTTTGGCATGGGGCAAGGCAAAATTATAACCAAGGAATATCCTGTAGCACTTGTAGCATCTTACAACTACAGCTAGAGATAACAGGACTGTTGCGCAAAATGCCTACCTACTGGTTGTTGTAACAGATGTCTGTCCAGTCTTAGTTGGACAATTTTCCGGTCGAGCCTCTATTATGTGCAGCTTGCAAGTGTCCAGTACACCCCCAGACCTCTAGCCTCGAATCCTGAACGCCTAAACCTTGAACCCGAAAGCAGGGCTAGGTTAGGATATATGGGGGCTGCATAGGGATCCTAATGTAGAGAGGTTTAGGGTTCAGGCCTTGGAAAAAAGTGCCAGGGTTCAGATGAACTATAGTCTGAATTCCTAGAATCCATGATACTCCACGATTTAACCACCCCTTTAAGGAGTTTGGACCCTAAAGCCTCAACCCCAATTCCTAAACCCTACATCATATAATCCCCCATATACCCTAAACCCTAAACGCCATATGCCCGCCCTTTAAGGAGTTTAAACTATGGCTCACTTTTTGGGGTATAGCATTGTATATAAGGGACATAATCTTACTAGGTTCAACCACCAAAAAAACGCTACTCACATGGCCAGGCCAGAAGGGAACAGGGCCTTGAAGAAGCAGAGCCAGAGCGGAGTGAGTCGGAGCGCCCAGTTTAGGGGGGTTGGGGGTTTAAGGGGTTTTAGGATTTAGGGTTTAGGGTCTAAAGGGGTTTAGGGTTGAGGGTTTAGGGTCTATAGGGGTTAAGGGTTTAGAGTTTAGTGGTCAGGGGATTTAGGGTTTAGGGGTCTGAGCGCTAAGTAGAGCATTCAGTTTACTGGTTTATGGTTGAGCGAGTACAGGGATTTTGGGCTCAGGGGACCAAACGTTGCATGAGCCTCAACTATACAAGACTGCCATAACCCCGATAATGGTTTGGGGCCGTCAGGCCATGCAAGACTGAAGCCCTAAACCCTAAGCCCTAAACCTAAACCCCTGAACCCTATAGGGCCTAACCGGCCCTAAACGCTTCGTCCGTCAACCGCAGTGCTGCGCCTCGTGTTTTGGTCTCCTCCGAACAGTCTACATCCATAGCATCCTATTTGTACTTTGCAGAATGAGTTTACTGGCGGTAATGCCAGTAAGAGATCTACGTGAAAGAACGCGGCTAGCATTTGTTTGGTAAAAGCGCAGTACCCAGACAGAACTGATTTGAAGTCAGAAATGCATTCAATTCAGTCTCCTCTTTAAAGTTCGGGTTTCGGAGCTTTTGTTGAGGATGTCAGCCTTCAAGATGATGTTTTCAGATGCAGCTTGCTCGGAAACCTATCGGGGATTCTAACAGGATTATATATTGGGATTATGGAAAAGAAAATGGAAACTACCGTAATGGGTTGTTAGTTTCGAGGCCTAAGATGGGAGATTCCAGCCTTGGGGGGCAGAGGTCACTTTCCGGGGTTCTTTTTTGTCAAGTGTTTTTGAAAGTGCAAGCGTTTATCCAAGCTGAGGGCTGCGTCCAGCCTAGGGCCTTAGTTGCCGAAGGTAGACTTGTGGTTTGCCATTCTCGTAGTAAACGTAGTGGAACTCAGCCACACCGTCTCCAAACACGGCAAATCCTGCATTCTGCATAACAAGTTTTTCCATCAGTTAGCACCTTGTGCAAACCAAGCGATCCTCCAATAATCCTGATGAAGGCTAATGAGTTACACTGTGCTTCCGTACCTTCGCATCACCTGGCCGAAGCCTCCGGTTATACTTTCGAGTGTCACCGAAAGTCCTTCTTCAATCCAACCAATATTCGCTTGAACCCTAAAAGCACTACTCAATATAACCCTAATATAACCCCAATATGTACCCTATTATAATATAGTAGTTTCCATTTTCTTTTCCATTATCCCTTTATTACTAGGTTCAACCACCTAAACCCCAACCCCTAAAGCCTAAACCCTAAATCCCTA
>CAJNIZ010000551.1:8491-19182 GCA_905231905.1 Symbiodinium pilosum | reverse complement strand
GGGTTTAGGGCTGAGGGCTTAGGGGAAATGAGAGTTCAGGGCTTATAATTATGGGGGTAGAATTGTTTATAAGGGTGCGAATGAGAACTAGGGTTCAAGTTCAGGGCTTGTGGTTTGAGAAGGCTTTGGTGCGTAGGGCCTGGGGCTTGGGCTTGAGAGCGTGTAGCCCAAAATCCTATTGCAAAAATGCAGGGATTTTGGCGGCTTTGTTGGCACTATTGCTGAGGCACGCTTTTTCCCAGAGTGGGCTGCCGGGGCACAATGGAACTCAAGCCGTAGAAAGCAGCTACCTATACATGAGCTTTTAGTCTAAACTCCATAGAAGGGGGTTATAAAGCGGAGTTTATATAGGGGAGTAGTTTAAGGGCTTTTGAGGGGGACACTAGGAGTTTAGACGAAAGCTCATATCATTCTTAAGTTCGTGCATCAGCTCATATTTCCTGCAGCTAGCCGAGACACCTGCTTGCCTGTAGCCACCCTCGCCTACTGCTCTTAAAAACACCATGAAACCGCATGAAACCCTGGAATCCTGCTAACAGGCCAAATTATTAAGGGCTCAGGGCTCAGGGATTAAGGTACAAGTTATTAACAGGTAATATGTCTAATAGCCCCGCATAATTGCTATTCTGCGTAACGCTTTTTCGGAATATAATGTAGAAGCCCCAAGAATTGACAATAGCATGGTTCCCAATTCCATCCGTCATTATGATATAGGGTACTTCAAATAGACCTAAACATGATATTCTTAGCCTTTGCGGCCCGCATCGTATGCCTAGACCCTGCGCTTGAGCCTTCGCCTGTCTCCTTGGGACTTGGCTTGGACCTTCGACCCTTAACCTCTTGGGATTCCCGTATGCTAGTATAGGTACCTGAGGGTTAGCCCCTAGAAAACTTGGGCTCTAAACCCTAAAACCTTAAACCGTAAAACCCCAAACTATATAGGTGCCCAAGGGTTAGCCCTTGGTAGGGGGTCCTAAGTGCCACGTAGTTGTCTGCGTGTCAATTGCAAGGCGCCCTCCTCCCTCCGCGGATGGAGCAAAACCGGCAGACCCCAGAGCTGAGCCACGGAGGCTGCAGGGGATTGGTGTTTAGGATGGTTTAGGATTTAAGCTTTAGATTTTAGGATTTGGAGGGTTTAGGGTTTAGGATTAAGTAGGGTTTAGGAGTTAGAGTTGGGAGGGGAGAGCAGGTGAGAGATGGCTTTTTTACAGGGTCACGGCTTAAGGCTCGATGGTAAGTGCTGCTAAAGCGTTTAAAGCGAGATATTTTTTCATCCTCATGTAAGCCCCATTTGCAGCTGGGGCTTAAGGAGGGAAGGGACGGAAAGGAAGTTGCCGGCTCATCTCAGAACAGTCCGGGTTGCGGTTCGAAGTCTAGGGTGAGTTGTGTAGCAAAGAAGCTACTTCTAATCCTTTCCAAACCGTCGCTTTTCCCCGTTCAGCCTTTTGCCCCATCCTGGTCAAATAGTCTTTGCATCCACCCTGGAAGCGCTCAGCAAGCACCCCTGTATCCTAAAGAATCAGTACCAACACCAGGCTACCCGCCTCAGCCGCAGGGCCTAAGCCTCCAACACAGCTGCATCATAGGATCGCTCATAAGTGCACAAGCTGCTCAACGAGTTCTTCAATCCTTCTATAGGGGTACCAAGAACCATCTACCTTCATCGAATAGTACTGCTTATCCGAGTCATCCCAGCAGGCTGACGGGAGCCGATACAGTTCACATGATAAAAGGTCCGTACTTGAGCAATTGCAACTCTCGACCTAGAGATGCTTAGTCAGAAACAGGGTAGCTGATTCCGACGGAAGCGCCTACATCATCATTCGCTAACAGATTCCTCTGGCAGTTGTTTTATCCCATACCTCCGTTCGGAACGAAGCCTTTCCTTAGTTTCTGTCCGACAGGATCTCTGATGCCACCCCGTTCCTTGGCACCAGAAGCAAAGTAAGGTGTTCGGAAGGCCTCTGCCTTCAAAAGGCTTCTGCCTGGACATCAAGAGCTTGTAGACTGTAAGCTGTTTTGTTGTGGTGAGGGGGGGGGGTTAACCTAGTATTTCGCCTACTTGTACGCGTTCGGGGCCGAGGCTTCCATTCCAGAAGAATGGTTTGTGGGATTTGGGTCAAGGGATTAGGATTTAGGGCAATTTGAAAGTCTGACGGTCCAGAATTACGGATCTCTGGGCTGCAGGTTACTCTGCAGTTTCCTGCTCCCAGCGAGGCCTTAGGCGCTAGGATCTGAGGCTAGCACTTGGAGGGTCAGGGGGGCGTAGTAAGTGGGTTGATAAGCCCTAGAGGCCATGTCATATACTGACCCCCATTATCCCCGTTATTAACCTACTTACTAAGTCCCCATGATCATTCAATTAGGGAACGGGTCATTGCGCGCCGGGTGGCCTTCTGCTAGCATTGTTTTGGTTTGCTTTAGT
Source organism: Symbiodinium pilosum (assembly GCA_905231905.1). Lineage (NCBI taxonomy): Eukaryota > Dinophyceae > Suessiales > Symbiodiniaceae > Symbiodinium > Symbiodinium pilosum. The sequence continues at coordinate 16,757 of CAJNIZ010000551.1, read as the reverse complement.
GTCAACCGCCCCCAAGTGGGGGTTTCCAAAAATTCGGGGTGCTTTTTCGGCGGATCCCCCTAATAAGGATCTAGGGAGTAAGGGAGTATACACTATGTAGGGATTATAAATATGTATATGTAGGTGATTAATTGATATTCCCTTATTCCCGAATAACCATGAGTAAGCTGTAGTACTTCAGTTTTACGGACTTTACGCTTGATGGTTGTCTCTTTTGAGCGGCATGCCCGAAAACAACGCCTCCGAACCACATACCTCCCAATTATGCCCGCAAAAAGCCACAAGGCTGTAACCCACCCTCCCCCGCATAAATAGCCTGATTAGGACGATCGCCTGGGGCAACACGCCCAGGCAGCCCGTCGCCGGAAGGCGCGACTTGCTTAACTAGGTTTATTGGTTTCGGGTCGGAAGGGGTTACCGGGTTAAGTTTTTCTTTTTGGGGTTGAGGTGTAGGGATCTGGGTTCAGGTTGTTGGGTTGAGGGTTTTGGGTAAAGGACGTTTGATTTGGGATTTTGGTTTGACGGCTTTGGCGTTTGGATCGGAAGGAACGCGAGCATCTCTACCTAGCCCATGCCCAATCCCATTTATGGTCACACCCTCTGCTCTTGCCCTCATATGAGCTATAGTCTAAACTCCTTAAAGGGGGGTTATATAGGGGATTATGTAGGGGATTACTATAGGGCTTATTAAGGGGGATACTAGGAGTTTAGACTATAGCTCATATGCTATGCATCTTGTGCTCACTTGCCTGGGGAAATTGCACCGATGGTTTGTCTTATAAGGGTTGTCCCTCTCCCTATTATGGTGCTTCTGGGTGGGCTTTAGGAAGGCGAAGGAACATGTACATCATGTGTAAATTATGGGCTTGACAGAAGATATTTGCATGTAATTCCTAGGGTGTGTTTGTACATGTAACTGAACAGACTAGAATGTTCAAGGAGTGTTCCCTTCGGCTTTTGCAGAAGGTCATAGAAAAAACAAGCCCTTCCTGGGGATTGGCAGCATTCGATTGCAGAAGGGACTGCAATCGCGACAAGCGTGCCACAAGCTGCCCCATCTGGCATCTTGTAGACACAGATGCCTACAGTGAACAATGGTGACGTTTTTTTGCCCTTGGGACCATATCATGGAGGGGTTCCTGGAATGCCATCCTTACCATCTGAGGTCAATACACTTTCATACGCTCGGGGTCCCCAGAGCTACCCTCTTTTTGAAATAACAGCACCGGGATCACGAGGGGGACATGCAGAATGTGCCAAAAGGATTTGTTACGGTAGTTGCCGCTGTGCGTTGTATGAGCTACAGTCAAAATTTCCAGTATAGATAAATCTGAGTTCCTATTAGAGATCATATCAGGGACTATACTAAAGGACCAAAGGGAACCCTACGTCAACGCTGAATGGTCCCTTGGTAACGCTAATATAGACAGCAGTTCATATCCATTAACCGCAGCTAGAAAAGTGTAAAATCCCTGCCGTCAAGCCTGAATCCAGAGCACCCAAACCCAAACAATTTATAGGGTTTAGGACTAGACTTTTTGGAAGAAAATGGTAGACGACAGTTGTATGCCAGTCTCTTGAGGAATGGCGGCAAATGACCCCAGCTTGCACATTACGTAGGTAATGGGCTTTTGTAACCACCAGCAATTACCACAATTCACGATTGCTGTCACAAGACGACAGTTGTATGCCAGTCTCTTGAGGAATGGCGGCAAATGACCCCAGCTTGTACATTACGTAGGTAATGGGCTTTTGTAACCACCAGCAATTACCGCAATTCACGATTGCTGTCGCAAGTTGTAGTTCTTGGCTCCTACACATGGGTTATTCTCAAAATTATGTTCCGCTTTATTTATATGTTATGTTACGTCACCGAATATCTAAGGGTACCAAGATGCGACCCAAATTTTGGAAGCCCTCCACACGTTCGCAGGCATCCTCAAGAAGAGAAGCTCTTCGGGCATGAATCGGTCGCAATCACCGATGCCCGACGAGGCGGGTCTTGCTTAACATGTTTTTTTTTTTCCGCATCACTCTGTCTGCATCAAAGTTTGGCTGGGCATGTAGGCGCTGTGGTAGGCCCTCAACCCCTATCACATGGGGTATGGAAGTCTGGTGTTGCAGATTATTTCAGATATGCAGTCCGTGGGCAGATTTTGGGTTCCGAAGGTCGCAAAATCCCAAACTTTGCAGATGCCGGTCTTGAAATGAATTCAGAACAACGTATGGGCTGATAGATAGGATGAATGGGGTTTAGGAGTCTGGGTTCGGAGTTCTTGGACGCTTCCTGAAGATGAGTTCCTGATTATGTGTTAACTGCAGTTATAAGAGCCAGCTGAAAGTTATAAGCTCCACCAGAGTTCCAGGAAATTTAGAGACACCTTAAACCCTAAACCAGGTCTCATGGTGCAGGGTTAGGGGTTCATCAGGATTGGGGAGATCAAGGAATACTTATTTCTCGGAGCTCAAGGTTTAGGGTTTATGTCTCTTGCTGTGAGTGGCCTTGGCATTCCTGCCACGACTCCAAACTGAACAATTATTCTGAAAGTAATCCCTTAGCCCTTAGCACTAGAAAATGCATCGCGCCCATGCCCCCGCCCAGTAGAGATTGGTGGGTCTGAAGACATTGTAGGATTCGTCTTCGGCAGAATCTCTCCGCGGCCCTTTGCTAGACTGCTAGACTTTTAAGCCAAGTATGCCTGAAGACACATAGCATCATCTTGTAGGACAAAATATCTAAGGTCAGAAGTATGGGCGCGATATATGTGGGGTACTGCCCCCACTCATTAACAGTGGGATAATCTTTATATTATAGTTCTATAAAGCCCTTAATATGACCCCCAATATAGACTGTTAATGGGTGGGGGCAGTACCCAAACTAAACCCTTAAACCCTAAAACCTTAAAGCCTAAACCCCTAAACCCTAAACCCCTAAACCCCAAATCCTAAAGCCTAAAGCCTTTATAGGCCTTCCCTAAACCCCAAATTGTCATCCTACGAGAGGTGGATCCGAGGGAAGAGGAGATTCGAAAGCAAATGGACAAGGTGGCCTTAGGATTTAGGATATTTGGGTTTAGGGTTTAGGGTTCCGGATGAAGGATTTAGGATTTAGGGTTTAGGATTTAAGGTTTAGGGTTTAGGGTTTGGTATATGTGTTGGGTCATTCCCCCTTACAACAACGTTCCTTCGTAAACCGCTATGAACTCCCAGCATTTCTTGTGGTAACTGTTACTGCAAGGGGCCAGGGCCTAAGATTTGTGGGACAGCGTTCCTTCAAAGATGCATGTTTATCAGGTAGCGTGCCGAGCACTTGCTACAGTTTGACTGCGCTGGGTGTTCTATGATTTGCGTGGGGATATGTTGGGGAGATTTGCTGAGGATCTATAGAGACTGCAAAGTGGTGGAAGATGATTCTGTTCAAATTCGGCTTCCAGGTCTACTTTTACACATGCCAGGGGTGGCTCCAGCGTTTAAACTCTAGATTCTATGATATGAGGGTTTGTCTGACGCCTTCGGGGTCTGATCGATTCTACAAAGGGCTCTTGAGATCTCCTACAGAGGATTGAACGGGTTTGATGTGGATGGTGCGAGTTTCAGGGCCTCTGCATGTGGCATCCATGACACCTGGAGAACCCAAGGATGTTCTTAAGTGCAGTCTGAGATTTCGCGATATCATACTTAATGGCGTTGGTCTATACTTTGGCATATTCACCAGAACTTACCGACTGTTGGTACAGGAAGCGAAGAAACGGAATGTAAAGATCACCATTGGGGATCTTGACGGGATTGCTATGCGGGTAAATTCCCCTGCCCACCTTGAACCTTAAAGCCTGAGATCATGATCCTCATATTAATGCAATAAGGTGGCTTCCATCTTCCTTTCCTTTGCTCCATTCCCTAGCAAGCACCAGTAACATAAGATGAAGTACAGACACAAGATCTGCATCCAGAGGGCCGAGTTTAGGCCTTTAGGGTTTCTAGGGCTTGGGGCTTAGGAGTCAGGGTTTTGAACTTAGAGCGCACCCTAAACCCTAAACCCCAAAACCCTAAACCCTAAACCCCAAAACCCTAAACCCTAAACCCTATAGGGTTTGGAGGCAACCTCCCCAATCCACGACAGCAGTCCCAAGATGCCATCCCTTAGCCCCAAGTTCCGTCAAACCCAACCTTCGTAAACCTTAGTTTCGGGCTTAGGGTTTATAGGGTTTATAGGGTTTATAGGGTTTAGGATTTAGGGTTTAGGATTGCGGGTTTAGGATTGAGGGTTTAGGGTTTAGGATTTAGGATTTAGGGTTTAGGATTTAAGATTTAGAGTTTAGGATTTAGGGTCTAGGGTTGAGGGTATCACCCTGAACTCGAAGCCGAAGCCCCATACCTAGAGCCCTACAATTAAGCTGTAACACTAAGGTTCCAAGTGCCCAACTAGTTGATTTCTGGGCCCCAGCTATCTATCTACCTATCTATCAAGGGATCATTCAGCTTGAAGTTACGTCTGCTGTGGTCTTCAGTATGCTTGTAGAAACCTCTTTGGGCCAAAGTACATTTTGTGCTTGGACCCTAAAGCTTGAGGCCTAAACCCTAAACCCCAAAGCCGAAGGCCCGCCCTAAATCCCAAACCCTAAAGCGCCTCATCCCTAAACCCTAAAACCCACAAGCCCCAAGCCTAAACCCATAGACCTCAAATCCTCAATCCTAAAATCTTAGATCCTAAACCTAAAGCCTAAACCTTAAATCCTAAACCCTAAATCTGACGTCAGGCCGGAGAGCCGGGCAGCATCTTCTGGAGCCTGTTTACAGGGCCTGAACCCTAAACCCTAACTCCCTAAAGCCTAACTCCCTAAACCCCAAACCACTAACCCCAAAACCTTAAACCTCTAAGCCCCTGAGCCCTAAACGAGCAATGGAATAGATTCCCATGACGGACCCTCGGACGGACCCTATTTCATCTCCTAGAATGGTTTGGTGGGCGTAGAATTGAAAGGGTTCAGGTTTTAGGGAGACAGGTTTAGGACCAGCAGAGTAGGGTTTAGGGTCTAGGGTTTCGGGTTTATTTTTGGGGGACAAGGGGAGGGACTACAGGTAAGATAGGGGAATAGATTGGGATTATTAGCAGTTGTGGTAAACTGTATAATGATGCTTCTTATAATTTGGGATTTGAGTAGGATCACTAGGATGAGCTATATCCTGAATCTCTTGTTTGGAGTGTCCTGGCTCAAAAATGTTGATGGACATCAGCTTACAAATGGAAGTGAATAGCTGTTGTTTGTTTTTCTGGTTCTGTCATCAAGTTGGTTGAGCCGTCTGTTGACCATCAAGATGCATCTAGCGTAATTACAGTGCATTGTTCGGACTTGGGTCAGTTCTAGGTCAAAGCAGGATCTAAATCTTACAGAAGACTGTTTTGGCATGAGGCTAGATAGAAGATTGCAGGTCAGGCGTACGCACAGGACCCAGAATTGGATACACCGGTGCAGTGGAAACTGCCGAGTTTTTTGGGGGTATCGGTTATATAGGGCTATGCTGTGGCTATCTGAGGGATTGTATAAAACAATGTCCGGTAGGCGAACTTGTGGACATGGCTGCCCAAGCTTCACTAGCGACTCTTCTCGCCCAACTCGTGATAGTTTGAGCAAACTGCCCCAGAGCATCCAACCAATTGTCCTGAAACCTTGCCAGAACCCTAAACCCTAAACCCTAAACCTTAAACGCAGTTTCAGCCTGGGATTGGTGTGCCTGACCTCTGAAACTCGGCTATCCCATCCTCTTTGCGTAGACCCTTAAGCCGAACATAGTTTAGGGTTTAGGGTTTAGGATTTAGGGTTTAGGGTTTAGGATTTAGGGTTTAGGGTATTATCTTCAGATTGCAAGAACTGGCATCTGAAGATGCTCAAGAACCAGGGCCGCCTGTTTTAGGAGTCCGTCTCATCAGGATTATACAGTATAAAGATGATTGAAACACGTTTGGGGTCGCACCTAGGCTTTGGTTTTTGAAAACCTTCACGTGGAATTTCCAGAAGACTTCATGTACGTTCTTCATTCGTCTCTGACCTCTATATCGCATGCCGCGTCAGAAGCCTACATCTCTACTTGGATGTTCGGGGGACTTAGGAAGTTGGGCTATTATTGGCCTGTGAGTTTAGAAGTTAACGCCAAGTACACTCAAAACTCCAAACGCCAAAGCCCCCATGCTGGCTTTGTTCGGCTTCAGAGGAGTCCAAACCCTAAGCCCTAAATAGTTGTTTCCATTTTCTTTTCCAGTACCCCAATATCATCCCAATGGGTATGAGGAGTCCATAACCTTAAACCCTAAACCCTAAACCCTAAAATCCTATTCGGCTTCAGAGGAGTCCAAAGATCTTGAAGTCGCAGATCCAGGACATTGTGGAGCAGCTTAACACTGCGGGCATGCCAGGAGCCCAGCGGACGTGGTGTGTGTGGACATGGGCTATAGTCTAAACTCCTTAAAGGGGGGTTATATGGGGTCCTTACAAGGGTTATATTGGGGATAGTATAGGGTTGAGGAGTTGGGGTCTAAACTCCTTAAAAGGGGTTATATGGGGGATTATATAGGGCATTACTGTAGGAGTCATTAAGGGGGAGACTAGGAGTTTAGATTATAGCTCATATATGGCGAGGCTGGAGGGGCTTAGTGCGGCTTCAAGGCTTGAATTCGGCCCGAAGCCCGCACTCTCATGTAAATTCACGCTACATACAGCTTAGAGGCCAAGCTTCTGAGTCAGAAGCATTGTATCTTGTTGAGACATCCCTCCATGGGCATTTCTGAAAGTGATCCGTATGACATCCTTAAGCGAGCCTGTTTATGTCCTTATGCTCCTGCTCCATGTCCATAAGGGCTCACTGGAAGAGCGCAGCTGCAAATGTTTGCCCTTTACCCCCTGTCGGAGCTGTGAAGCTCCACAATTTCGAAGCACAAGTACCTCTCAAAGACCCACGATATGGACATTTCCCTAGCTAATGTCCCTCCATCTACTCCTGAGTCTGCGTACTCAGATACGATAAGCGCTCCCATGAGGCACGCGTAATCCAGAGAAACGCCCATGTTTCTGAAATTTGGGGCCAAGGCTTCATTCTTGTGCCGGAAGACACATGTTCAAACCTCTACCTTTACAGCACCATGAAAGCATCTTCTTCAAAACAACTTCCACAGCCCCCCAATAAAGCTCTTCGCTGTGACTCCTGAACTCTGGACCCTATAATCCCTAAACCTCTAATCTCAGACCACTTGCCTACGTATTCAGGGCTCGAAGTATACCTCTTATATCCCAAGCCCTTCCCTGCCCTAATCTTGCACTAGTGAGCTGCTGCACAAGCCCTAGATCATCTTGAAGAGGGCCCATGGTAGAGCCTTGAGAGGCATTGTATAACCCACGAATCCGGACCCCATTGCAGAACCGTTACAAAGCCCAAATCTCTCCTCCCCACATTCTGGCAATTCTGGCCTTCAAACCCTCAACCATAAACCCAACAACTTAACCCTGGAACCAATGTAGGGTAAGCTTGGGTCTTGTAGATGCCTTTGATGATCGACAGACCTAAACAGAAGCCTTCTATGGAATCCCTTGGTGTTTAGATTTTAGGAATAGGGTTCAGGGTTTGGGGTTTATAAAGGGTCCAACAACCTTCAACCCCAAACCATGATCCCAAAAGCTTATATCCATATATATATATATATGTACACACATATTTAAGCGCATATAAATCCTACATAAAGCCTATATAAGCCCTAGTCTAAGCTCCTAGTATCCCTTTTAAACGCCCCTATAGTAGTCCCTTAGACAATCCCCTATAGAATCCCCTTTAAGGAGTTCAGACTACAGCCCTAAACCCTAAACCCAAACCCTGAACCCTAAACCCTAAACCCTAAACCCAAACCCTAAACCCTAAACTCTAAACCCAAACCCTGAACCCTAAACCCTAAACCCTAAACCTAGACTGCATCTCAGGGAGGAGCTCCTAGGGGAGCAGCTGGAGGTCTTGAAGGGAGCTGGGCACTGAAGGAATCCATCTGAGATGTTGCGTTTGGTTCAGGGGTTTAGGGGTTTAGGGGTTTACGGGTTTAGGGTCTATATGGGTTAGGGTTTAGGGGCTTAGGGTTTAGGGTTTAGGGGCTTCGGGTTTAGGGATTTAGGGTCTAGGGGTTAGGGGTTTAGGGATTAAGGGTTTAGGGGTCAAGTGTTTTGTGGTTTAGGGTCTCTGGGTTTAGGTGTTTCACTGGGGTGAGAAAAGAGAATCAACTGGAAAACCA